>JAQBSW010008051.1:0-36621 GCA_029291075.1 Eudiplozoon nipponicum
CAGTCACGAACATTAACTGTTTGCAATTGCGTAAACATTCAGTCAAGTTCCAATGTGTGCAAAACTACCCAAGTGAAACACATATCAAAACTGATTCCATATATTCAATGCGGACTGACTCTTCGATAGTCAGTTACTGTTTTCATCTAATGACTCATGGAAGTCGAAAGCTGCGGCTCAATGCGTTACGCTTTAACGGCTGGTGTACTCTTATTCGATAAACGGTGCATCCCAATGAGACAGTGTTTGCTCAACACCAAACTGTTTAAGTATTACCACCACCCGCGCAATCAATATTATTTAAGTAACCTTATATATTATATGTGGCAGCTTCTAAGCAATTAATGTTCTGACTACATAAGCATGTTGACCCAGTCAAGACCCAGCCATGTCTGGGTACTAAGTGAAGCCACATATCTATTTCTATATTCAATAAGTTTAATCATCGCCTCTGATATGGGAAGATTCAACATTGGTATGTTGACTAAATGTTTCAATTAGGATGATGTTTAACTCAAGCACACAAGCTATTTAGGTGTTACCCGCACCAATCAATATTATTTAAGTATTGCCCTGCTATAACGCAACAATGACAGCAAGCAATATTCTGACACATAGAGAAATACGTGACTGAAAAGCCAGCATATGCAAACGCGAAGTGAAGCCACGCCAGCCCATTTCCTTCCTTATAACCAATACGGTTGACTCGACTGTCCGCCATCGCTGCTGACAATGGAAAGTCGAAACACGTCCGGCCGACCACAGCTTTACGTGGCACTATTATGTTGACCGATGACTGGTGCGCTTCTAATAGGTGTGTTAACTTCAAGCTTACCTAGTATTTACCACCCCGCAATCAATATTTAAATTGTATTGCCTATATATGTACTGTAACAGCTACAAACAGTGTGTTCGTGACTGCATAAGCAGCCGACTGAAGCCGCTATCGCTACATAACCAATATGATTTGTCTCGACAATCAGCCCCGCCATCATCTCTGATGATGATCATGGTAGCTTTACCATCAGTCCCAAGCAACGGTATGTTATTCGGCCAAACTAATTCACTCCCTGATATTTAAAAGTTATTCAGGACTACTTCTTAATTTCTTATCAAATCACCCATATGGAATGAAAATAAGCATTCTTAAATCCATGATATTAAGAAGTCTTAGAATAGTGGATATAGAAAATAGAGATAAGAAAATGAGTAGATTTAAAGAAATATTCAAACTAAATAGCTATCCGTCAAGTATAATAGATAGATTAATAGATGAGATGTTACAGAGATTTAATAATAATATAATAAACAAAGTAAAGAAGGAAACAGAACCAGATAGGAACAAAATTATGGTATTACCTGATTCAAAATTGAGCAGGAAAATTAGAATAATAGCAGCTAAATACAATATTAAAACAGTTTTAAGACAATCACTTACTATAGGCAATAAACTACCTAACCAAAAAGAAAGAGTAGAACCTCTCGAGACATCAGGAGTATATGCGATACCTTGCAAAGAATGTAATCTCAGGTATATAGGCGAAACCATGCGACCTATAAAGGTTCGTAGAGGTGAACATAAGACAGCCTGCAAATATGGACACATTCAAAGATCAGACCTAGCTAGGCATTCGAAGGAAACGGGTCATGAAATAGACTGGGAAGGATGTAAACGCATCGCGTTATGCAACCACAACAGATTAACTAGACTAATTAGAGAGTCAATTGAAATAAAATCAGGAAAAGGTGTAATGAATGTAACATCGGTAGAAAAATCATTGGGCCCAATATTTAATGAAGCATTTTCTATGGTCAGAAAACGTGAGGCTGCAGAACATGAATTAAGTGGGAACCTAAGTAAAAACCTCGCTTATAGAAAACTGGTTGCGAATGATCTGTACCAATATCAATTTCCTATATACTTATTTTTCTCAATAAAAAATGTTCCAAAAGACGGTATACCGATTTAGCAAGGGTTAGTAGATAGAACATTAGATAAGACACATTTGACTTACATTATCGCTTATATTTTTATATTTATGTAAGGTAGGAATATCTTAATAAATGTATAATACGTTAGTCATAGAGAAGATATTCATGGTTAATAGCTACCATGTATCCTTTTAAGAGGAAACCAAAATGTGATAGATAGACGGATATATAGATAGGCCTATGGGTAGATTGATAGGTTTATTCTATACACATAATATATATATATATATATATATATATATATATATATATATATATATGACTCACACTGTTGCTTATATTTATATATATATGTTTTATACATATTTATATGTATTTTATATATTTATATAAGGTGTGAATAAATAAATATACAATTTGATTAATTGGTAAATAAAAAAACAGTAAGAAAAGAATAAAATAATAATTTGAAATATGCAAACGTATATATATATATATATATATATATATATATATATATATATATATATATATATATATGGGATTAGGGATGTTGGTCTCATACTGTTGCTTATATTCATATATATGTTTTTATACATATTGACATGTATTTTATATATTGATATAAGGTGTGACTAACGTAATAAATAAATATATAATAAGAATAGAAATTATTCATATTTAATAATTATCAATGGTCCTTTTTCTCTCTCTCTCTCTATTATATATATAAAAAGGTTTTACGATATTATATTTAGATATATATGTATATAGATATAATGAATTATTTTAGTCATATGAGCAAATATTCTTATGCAATTATTTCCAATAGTTGATTAACTTCGCAATGTGCTTTCGATTAGTTTTTTGAAAAACGTTAGTTGTCCAGGCTATCTCTATCTTTCTCTCTTTAATCGTTCACCTAAGCGTCGATATAACATTCACTCTTCATCCATCTACGTTACTTGCTGCTCCATATTTGAACTAATTTGTTGCTATGTTCGCAATACCTCACACACCATTGTATACATTAGAGTTCCCGGCTTTAAATAAAATACAGTATATGATAGTCAAGGTTTTAGTTTTAGCATTTTTAAATTTTGATTACCGTGACATAGTAGCAATACAGTTATAACAAATAACAAAAGGTTCGATACTGTCTCTCTCCCTAAAATATTCTGCATACGAGATGAGATGAGGTATAGGTGAGGTAATGATTGGTCTGCTAATTATAAAAAGTTATATATTGAGTTTAGTTACTGAGACAAATTCTATGATTAAAATAGTGTTGAGTCAAATATATATAAATAAAATGGTTTTGGAACGAGGTTACCACATTTGCTTAAATCTGCTATTGTGATCAGTGTTGTGTTGCCTGATGATGGTGCTGGAAAGTAGGCACCGAAACGTCGCCAGTAAACAAAGATGTGATAGAACCGCATTTCCAATTGAAGTAAAAATGAGTCAACCCGATCAAAGACAAAACAAAATTGGAAATAGTGACAAATCGGATCTTTGTGTAACTGCCAGTGTACAGCTATTACCCGCGTACGCAAAACGCAGCATTGATAACATAATTTACGGTAAAACTGAATATCAGGAACCGACTCGGGAACTATAGTGTTGGTGTCATTTACAGGCTCGGTAGATATTATATATATAGAGTAGCATTAACGAAGGCTTTATATGAAGTTGACTCAATTGCTGCTTGTATACACACTCCTATTAGGGATAGTACCATCAAATTTTCCAAAATAATTTGACAAAATTAATAATGGGTTCAGAACGCAGCACCGATTCCAACTGATGCGTCGCCAGTAAATAAGAAATGCATATTTACATGAAATTTCTCATTTCGTTCATGCTGAATTTGATTTTACCTTCTGTTCTCACTTGAATCAATTTTTTTACTAGGTGTGCAACACCTAATACACAATTGCATATATATTATTTCTCCGCAACAAACAGTACAAATAAGAATAGTTGTAAGCCAATTAATCTAAAGAAAATCCGGGACGTATACGATGTAATTGACTATTTTCGAAAAAAATATACAAAATAAACATACATTTTTCTATTTAATGCATTATATCTTCCTAATATATACTGTGTATGTGAAGGCAATGGACATTCTATATACATATACACATACATATATATATATATATATATATATATATATATATATATGTATATATATATACATATTTATACATTTTGGGGTTCTCGATTGATTATGCTAGTGGTAATAAATCTGACTCGTTTTTACTTCTGTTTCTTGTTTTGGCTAGTTGGTGAGTGTGTATGCGTTTGTGTTTGTGTGTATGCGTGTTTGCATGTAAAGGTCATTCTCGCAGTATTGCAAAGTGATGTCTGAGATCTGGTCATTATTGTTTTGATGGCTTGAGAATTAACCATTTGTGCACATTGTTCACTGTTACATGTACGAGTGCTATTTTTCCCAGTGTAGTTGATCGTTTCACCTTGTTGCGCAAATTTATAATTTCCACATTGTAACAGCGCCAGTGTGGATTGCAGTGTTAAACACTCATATTGTTTGGAAACTTCTGTCACCGTATGCGTCTCTGTTATTTCCTTTATATATATATGTATATATATATATATATATTTATATATATATATATATATATATATATATATATATATATATATATATATATATTAATATATCATTCTCATTGTGAATAACTTTGAGAGATTACACGGGGAAAATGAAATTTTTTTAATCTATATCGCGTTTCAAAGCTTATTTTTTAGAATAATTTACATTAATAAGTGATTTTCAAGTCAATGAACACGAAATCAGTTAAATAAAATAAATAAATAAAATCTTTTTGTAACGTTAAAAGGTACCTAAAATTTAGAAACTTTAATGCACAATACATATAAAAGTAACATCGAAAACATTTAATATTAAGATGCTATAATAATCATGAAATTATTATAAAGCCTCATCTGGTGGTGTCAACGATACACTACATATTAAATAGTATTGTTAAGGATTATTCTACAGATCTGCACCAGTAATTTCGTTAATGAATACGAAAAAAATTTTGCATTGCAACTGGAAATTGGCCTATATAAAAAATTAACATGAAAGTAATTTCGTCATGTGCTGAAAAGTGCATATGGCAGCTTATGTTATTTAATCTAGCGTTATGTAGTGAATCCAGTTTAACTAAAAAGTCATAGATTTGTTTTCGATGAGAATCTGCTGAGTACAAGCGGGATCCTAGCTGAGAATTAAACATAAAAACACACGTTTTAAAGTCATTTAGCCGAAAAGCTGAACAGCTACAAATTTAATAGATTTCTGTACGTTCAACAAAACGGAGAAAAAAACTTAGAGAATATCTGCCTTTAATAATAATGAATCACGTCAACTGAGGAAGTGAACTTGAATAATTGTACATTGACAAAAGCGATCAAACATGAGATTTTGTAAAGTTCATGAAATTTCATCAAATAACAACTTTAATCAATATAGTATACTGTAGTCAAACTCCTTGTTATAAACATTTTAATGGCCTAAATGCATGGGCAAATTAAATTCAAATTTTTTGGAACACATGGCAAATTTCCAACACCACAAGTCGCGCATTTTACATGCGGATTATAGAAAAGAATCAAAAATTTTGAATAGGTTTTTACCATTTCAAATTCAGACATTGTGGTCCTAGACAATAAGCTTTTACTTGCCACCCATTCCTTGTAATTAATAGTAAGCCCCCATGCAATTTGCGAAGGAGAGGGGTGAATTTTGATTAAAGATTTCTTGCAGGATTCAGGAATATGCATACACCATTTTCGTTAATGTGACATCAATGATCGAGACATTTAGCAGACGCAAATCAAAATTTTCTTGCAAAAATCCAAAGATTACATGAATTGCGTGAGTGATGTTACATTGAAGATCTAATGTGAAGCTAGGAAGCACATTGCAATGGAATTAAAACATTGTGATAAATTCTGGCTATCAGAAGGCTCTCTCATAATTAAATGAATGAAAATCTTATAATTTATATATTACGTTTTGGCTATACCAGCCTTATTTTGATACTAATATTTAAGAATAAATATATATATATACGTTACCACAAGAAACAACGGTGTACAAGACAAAGAAATGTCATATTATGTAAAAATATTTAAATACGATTAATACGTTAAATGTTTCAAATTAGATAAATCACTCTTTGATCAGTTTAATTATATAGTTTACTTTAGCTACAGATGAGGCATTGTCATAAAAACGAAGTTCTCCTCGATCTTCACGAATCGTTAGAAATAGATTCCTTTTGCCTTGTCAACAACAGTTAGAATTATATTTAATATTTGTTGCGGAGAAAATAAAAATTAGTTAAAAAGAGAACAAGAGGGATAAACCGAATTCAGAATGAAAGGAAAGTATAATATGATTTTCACATTCGTTTCGTGCTTACTGGCGACTCATCAGTAGGAGCCTGTACAGCGCTCTATGATACTGACATCTTGGCTACCGTGTCAGCTACTGATACCAAAATGAAGTTTGCCAAAAAGATGCATGTTGCCAAAATTACGGTTGCCTAGTAAGTACAAGGTTCTAACACAATGGATTTCAATGTATGCTAAAGTTCAACAAAATTAAACATTGCAACTATATCTGAACACTTTTTACTCCAGCAAATATATACATTCTGGCCTTGATCGATATCAGTTATCACATTCCGCGGTAATTATGTCAACATCTAGCAACAAATTAGTTCAAATATGGCGAGAATGATAAGCCAAAGTCAATATGAACGAAAGGTATAATCTTGTGTGCACATTCGTTTCGTGCTTAATGACGACTCATCAGAATATGCTGGTATTACACCTTTTGCCCACTATATATTTGGCAAGGGACCTGGGGTAATTGGACCGTCCAATTATTCCAGTACCGGTTTCTTAGTGACTTAGAAAATCTTGCTTTGAATACCGTCCACGCCAGTGGCTTAATGACTTGTTAAGGTAATGTAAAGCACGTTGCAAAATAAAATTAAAACATATTAGAAAGACTAGTTTGCCTGATGCGTGCATTTTTACATACTAAAAATCTTTTATGAAATATAAAATCCATTCCATGAATACAGTATATCTTACCTTCAAGCTGTACGTGCAAAACAATTTTTGATCTGATTGGCACATGTGTATTCAAGCGATAGGGCTATATTTAAAAAATAGATAAATCTCAATATCTGTCAAATTCCAGGAAAGAATCTTGTTTTGCATTCGTGGAACTACAATAGATTATGGTTTTCCTAAAGCCGCATAATTGTTGATAGAACAGGTTCTACATCTTACCGCATAGATACTATCGGTATGTGCTAATAATCTTTGGTAGAAACTTTGCTATAAATAAGTCCCGTATACCTTTTATAAAGGAATAGGGCATACATGAATAAGATTAGTCGAACAAACAATGGTAGAGTCGTTTAAGGAAATTCAACTGTCTTATGTACACTTCAACGTGTTTAACGTTGAGTTTAAAATCAGTATGTAAAAGAAACAGATTTCGAAAATATATTTGATTCCTCTAATTGTCAGTTAAAACTATCTAACTGTCAATGTACACCAATATACCAGTACCTAAAGCACTAGACTATTTTCAGCGTTTCCTGGTTGATCATCCAGTAATATTGGAAGGAAGCAAAATGACGATAAGACACGTCATGGAGATGATGTACGTATGTATGTCCTCCACTTATTTTAAATTTAGGAATGCATTTTATAAGCAGATTAGAGGTGTTCCAATGGGGCAACCACTATCGGTTCCAATAGCTAATATCTTCATGCATTACATGGAGAAGACTCTCTTAGATATAACGCCCCTAAATCCTAAATTGTATGTACGATATTTGGATGATATATTAGTTATTTGGAATCACGGGGAGGATCAACTGATAAATTTCTTAAACATAGCAAATCAGGTGAGCGAGCTTAAATTTACAATTGAAAATGAATCATGTGGCGAATTTCCATTTCTGGATGTCAAGTTAATTAGAAATGGTATAAAACTAGAATGGGATGTTTATAGGAAGGATACTTACTCAGGTATCCTTCTTAATTTCGATTCAAATCATCCATATAGAATGAAAATCGGTATCTTAAAATCGATGATAATAAGAAGCTTAAGATTAACAGATAATAAACATAGAGAGATTGAATTAGGGAGACCGCGAGAAATATTCAGTGCTAATGGGTATCCTCTAAAGTTAATTGAAGCAACTATAATGAGCGTTATAAGTTAATTTAATCATGACTGGAATTACGTGAAGTCAAATAAATCAAAAGATGACCGGAGGGTAGTGGTTATACCTGACTCTAAACTTAGTAGGAAAATCAAAATGGTAGCATCAAAATACAATATACGTACTATTTTAAAACAGACCCTTACCCTAGGTATTAAACTTCCCAACCAAAAGGAAAAAATAGAACCGTTAGACACATCAAGAGTATATGAAATTCCATGTAACGACTGTAACTTGATGTATGTGGGTGAAACCATGCGCCCAATTAAGGTTAGAAGAGGGGAACATAAAACCGCATGCAAGTATGCCCATGTTAATAGATCAGATCTTGCACGCCATACAGTAGAGACAGGACACACAATTAATTGGGATGGGTGCAGACGTATATCAATTTGTAGCCGTAGCAGATCGACTAGACTAATTAGAGAATCCATTGAAATTAAATCGAGAAATGACATAATGAATGAAACAGCCGTAGAAAAATCACTAGGTCCTATTTGGAATACAGCACTAAATAATGGTAGAAAACGAAGATTGCACGAATCAGAATCAGAATCAGAAACTCGCTCAAGTAAAAGAATAAGAATACTGGACTGATATTAACTTACAGAGGTGGAGAGTGAGTAATTCAATATCGCCTAATTTATTTTTGATTATCTTATTATTTCATCCTTGATTACTTGTTATCTTATTTTATATGTTATCTTACGTTCTGTTGTTAGTGTAGCACCTTTTAACAAACATTTATGTTTGAATCTTTCTTTATCAGTCAATTTTTCAACTTCTTTTACGATCCCCCTTTTTATTTTATTTTAACTATCCACCTTAATAGAATACTTTTCCGTTTCTAACTTGATTTTGCTAACTCTAAATTATTTACCTTATTCACAGTACCTTGCCCCTCCTTACCAGGATGCCACTCGTAATTACTTCACCTAGGATAGTACGTGTAAAACTAGGTCTGACGTGTGCGTTTAGGAAATCACAGTTATTATTTTAGTTTCATGTGAATTTCTTTTACACGTGCCGTTAATTACATGTAACAGATTATTTCTCAGTCTTAAGCAAACGCTCACACACACACACACAAACACACAGAGGTGGCATACGCTTATCTAGTGATTAGTCAGATGTTGCTAAATCGCTGTCATTTCACTGGGATGAGTGTACGCGTGCAATAGTTGATTACTCCTCAATCAAAAACAAACGAGAATACATACACACAGACATGGCGTACGCTTATCTAGTGAGTTGTCAGTAATTTTGTGACTTAATCACTGTAAACTCATTTCGAAGCGTGTACACATGCAGACATACACAAACCAATTTGACATACACTTTCCTAGCATTTTATGCTTAAGAGATCTAACAACAAGTATAAATGGGGCAGTTTAAACTAATATTTCCACTTGACATATTGAGTGTCAACTTGTTATGTTGAGCTTTCCATTGAAAAAGATAACCGTATCTGGTAATCGAAAATTTTGGAAAAAATATCAGGAAGACAGCGGATGCAAACAAATCGGATCGCAAACCGATAATCCGTTAATATCTAACTAATTAGTATGATTGGTTTGAAGCTAAACATATTATAAAAAACAAAGTACTTCAAGAGGGCTTTTCAGACGACGATAGAAATCTTCTAAAAAGCACAAGCATTTAAAAAATCCAATAAGTCTTTCGCGATTGGCTCCATTTGCTTATTTTTCTTACCAGTCGAGCATGCATGTGAGATTTTAACTAAAGTTAGCTTTGATGTGCAATGGAAACAAGCTATTGCTTATCCGCAGGACACCGACCAAACACGAATGACAAAATGAGCCTATAACCTGGTCCTATTTTATAAATTGTATAATACAGGACTGGATATGTATAGTAAGTACAGGGAAAGACAATTTTGAATTTTTTTATGGAGCAGAATACCAGCATGCCTCTTTCATTTTGATCAATTCTGTCGATACGTAATCTGGGCGTATGCTTTTTGAGGCTGGTAACAAGTTACGAGACAAACCATTCCATCCAAGTTGTTGGGTGTATAACATGCACATACCCATTTTCGCTCTGGTGGCGAATGTATGCGGCTCATTGTAAAAGAATCAAATAACATAATTTTTGTTCTCTACAGATTTTTCTTCATTCTCGTACTGATGATGATGATGATGATGATGATAATGGTGATATAAAGATGATGATGATGATGATGATGATGATGAAAATGATGAGGAAGATGATGATATAAGGATGTTGGTGATAATAAAGATAATGCTCAAGCTGATGATGAGGATGATGAAGTTATGATGATGTAGACGCTAGGTATAATGCTGATTATGGAAATGACGATGATGCGATGATAGTGATGGTGGTGATGATAATACGATAATAAGATGATGGCCGGGGAAATATGAAAAGCAAAAAATCAGTCCTAATTCAATTTCTGGTATTTTTGCTGCCAGATTCTGTCCGCGATGAAATAGTCTGGTATCATTGTTGATGGAAAGTATTTTGATGATGGAAGAAGTTTTATATCCTGTAATATGCAATCCTCCAAATTTGCTGTTTTAATTTTCGGTCTGTTGAATTAGTTGGCAATAGAGCATACATTTAGCTTCCTAATTAGGAATTCGTATTTTAAAAATAAAAATATCTAAATTTCGTAGTCATAAGCACTAAGAAAACTGCCTGTTTATTCTTATGTTCTAACTTTTAAATAAAATGTCCGTTGTCTTTAAATCCAAATTGAAAGCTAATGTGAGTTATTTGAGATGTGAAATTGTTTTTCTGTTCGCGAAAGAGATTTTTCCCAATCATGCGTAAAACGTATAGATGAAAATAAGTTGTGCTTATTTCTTATTTAATTTGGACAATTTTTAATCTCCATTATATGGCCGCCAACATAGTGGGAAATGGTTCATTAATTAAGCTTCGAGAACAAAAGAAGTCAAAACACTCACTTCTATTTAAAAGTCCGTTGTTATGAGGTTACCAATTATGAAATTCCATTCTTTTAATCGTGTTTGGTGTATAACAAAGTATGTTGACTGGCGAGGTTTACATTCGTATTAAAATTGAAAATGCTTGCATATATATTAGTTCTTCGCAACAAACAGTATTTAACTGTAATATATTGAATTGAATGATGTCATGCTTACCGCGAAATGTGATAACTGATATCGATGAAGGCCAGAGTGTATGGTTTAACTGGAGTAACAGGTGTTCGGAAATTGTTGTAATTCTCAATTTGGGTGAACCTTAGCATAAATTTATATCCATCAGGTTGGTATCATGTACCGACTCGGAAACCATAGTGTTAGTATCCGGTACTGATCGATTTCAAAAAAGGTATCAGTTACTAACACAATGGCCATAGTGTTAGTATCCTTTACAGACTCGGTATATATATTATATAGTGTGAGTTAGCATTGAAGTCGCATTGTCGTTGACTTCAGATTATGTTAGCTTCACTATTACAGGTTTACACATTCGTCTAGGAGATTGTACCGTCCTATTATTCCACATTCTTCTACCAAATATATAGTGGTTAAAAGGCGTAATACCGGCTCCTACTGATGAGTCGCCAGTAAGCACGAAACGAATGTGCATGAGATTATACTTTCCGTTCATGCTGCCTTTGGTTTATCCTTCTGGTCACAACTGAACTAATTTGTTACTAGGTTCGCAAAACCTAATACATACTTGCATATATATTAGTTCTTCGCAACAAACAGTATTTAACTGTAATATATTGAATTGAATGATGTCATGCTTACCGCGAAATGTGATAACTGATATCGATGAAGGCCAGGGTGTATGGTTTAACTGGAGTAACAGGTGTTCGGAAATTGTTGTAATTCTCAATTTTGGTGAACCTTAGCATAAATTTATATCCATCAGGTTGGTATCATGTACCGACTCGGAAGCCATAGTGTTAGCATCCGGTACTCATCGATTTCAAAAAGGTATCGGTTACTAACACAATAGCCATAGTGTTAGTATCCTTTACAGACTCGGTATATATATTATATAGTGTGAGTTAGCATTGAAGTTGCATTGTCGTTGACTTCAGATTATGTTAACTTCACTATTACAGGTTTACACATTCGTCTAGGAGATTGTACCGTCCTATTATTCCACATTCTTCTACCAAATATTTAGTGGTTAAAGGGCGTAATACCGGCTCCTACTGATGAGTCGCCAGTAAGCACGAAACGAATGTGCATGAGATTATACTTTCCGTTCATGCTGCCTTTGGTTTATCCTTCTGGTCACAACTGAACTAATTTGTTACTAGGTTCGCAAAACCTAATACATACTTGCATATATATTAGATCTTCGCAAGAAACAGTATTTAACTAATTCAACATTGTCTAAAACCGTAGTTGGAAAATTACGAATTTCATATTTTTTGTAGGCCAAAATGTATTAGGAATTTTAGATTAAAATAATTAAATGTAAATGTGCTCTATTTCAGATTTCATTCCGGGGTCTATTGATTTCTTTCAGAAATAGTATGAGGGCATACTATAATAAACTGGTTTCCAGTGTTTTTTTGCAATTTTGCAATTTTGTAATTTGCAATATATATATATATATATATATATATATATATATATAACTTCAGTTATATTTTAAAATGAACGAAATATTAAAACTTAATCCTTCTCGGCAATATTATTATCATTAATACATAGGCCTGTCAAAATGGTGTTATAAATTGAACGAATATTGGTTGCGTTTGTGGTAATAACAATTATTATAATCAAGGTTGCGATTTTGATATAAACACCTGACACTTTTATATACATAAATTTGTCAATTTTAACTAAACTATTTTACTAACTATAATTTTGGACCCACTTATAAGTAGAAACACACAAAAAATTTGTAGGGAAGTTAGAAATGAACATTTTATTAGGTAATCAGATGCTTCTTGAAATGTGATAACAGTTTCTCATACCACTTCTAGCATATACTAGTTTATTTCAGAAATAACAGTGTTATGTATTCTGATGAGATCATGAACGCAGCAGAAATTCCAACCAAACTTTGAACAAGTTTTATCGGCGGTAATCAAAACGTAAGTTTGTCTTCTTAAAACATGTGACATTTTTCGACACAGGATGGAGATCCGCATAATCCGTTTGAATAACCTTTAACATAACGATTGATTAGCCCATAAATGTCAGAACTCATATTTGAAACATAACCTAGGTAGACATTTTAAATCCGGCTCAATTGTTTTTAGTGAGGTTACCCCATAAGGACATATAATCGAAAAATTCGCCCAGGGCCATCGAAGACAAATTCATTAAAGTTGAGAGTCTAGTATGTTTTTAAAGGACACATTTATGCGTTTGAAGATTATATAGGTAAAATAGACAATATCCCATCTCCTTAAAATCCCATACAGTTTAGCACAGCCAAATTTGAACACTATTAACGAAATCAACGTGTGCATGGAGTTGGAGATAAATAAAACTAGTAGTAATAGAATAATCGGTCGGATAAGCTGCCGGTTACCCGTCTTTATTCCTGAAATGTATTTAAAATGATTGTGTCAAACAAACTGATATTGTTTGGCTTTAGATATAGCAAGAGTTAAAATATGTTGAAATCTGCCATCTGCAGCACGTACCGATGCGTTTAAACCGTCTAGGATCATCATCTGAGCACAAATATACACTTATAAACGATGATGAAGTCGCAATGCATATATAAGTAAAGTATAATTAGATATGCGGCTCCTAACAGAAGCAGTCTTTCAAGTATTGTAACAGAGTTGAGAGCCTCATATATAATGTTGATTCGCTTAAGCATGCATTGCGGTTTGATCCTTGCTATTCAGTTCGCTTTCGTGCTCTGATGATGCTCATGGAACATCGAAACGCTCCAGTACCCGTGAGTGACATCAATTTCTCTAGGTTGGTCGACTTAATAAATACAATGAAATTTCCGTTTTCATCAAGCTTGCTACTACCACACGCGCAGTAATTGATTATTGAAATTGTTGCGATAGATAGAAAAATGGCCATTTTCTTGATTGAATATAAATTGTACTAGTCACTATTGCTCGTCGATTACAATTTATGCGAGATTACTAGAGGCAAGATCCTGATGTCTAGATTTATTTACCTTATAAACGCATTGTGGTTTGATCTTTGCTTGTCACTTTGCTGTCAAGCAATTAGGATAATCGTGAAAGGCCGAAACGCCTCAGCATGTGTGACTGAAAGTAGATATTTTGTAATTGGTTCAACACAATGGGTTTATTCTTTTGAAATGCGAGCTTTAATAAACAAAAAAAATTTACTTATAGATATGCATATAACATTAACATGTGTCAAGTTTCGATTGCGTTGTTGTTGATTTGAAAAGGAACAAAGGAAATTTGATTGAATAAGCTTTAAATATTTCAAACCTAGGCAGAAATGTGGGGCTTTCATAAGATAGACTGAATGAAGACTTCGATGTCAGGTACAAACATATTTAGATAGCACATGTCAATATATCCTTTTAGGCTGTCATAAAATGATCTGATGCTACTGGTTTTAAAACTTCGACATCTTATTTCTAAACGAATAGCATTTATATATATATATATATATATATATATATATATATATATATATATACATATATATATTCATTGTACCCTTCCTGTGTGCAAAAACAAAAAGAAATTTTATCAGATATAAGAAATATTTCTTTCGCATTGTCTTCCCAAATATCTACTAATAAACATATCTTTATATATAAATTGGAAAGCCAAACAAGATAGAAATATGTGAACATAGAGAGTGTGAAAAACAGAAACCAATCAAATTGCGTGCGTCATATCCAGTTCAAGCTCAATGCTTGTACGTGCTTCTTCTGCTTACATAAATCCGTCTGCAATTTGTTTATCCATAAGGCTTCGTATGTGGCTAGCTCCTTTTGTTTTTGCATTTAGTAATTACTTTGAATGCTACGTCTGGAGAACATACGTGCGATGTTTCGATGTTGTGTTGCGCAATAGCAGACGTGTATTCACCATTTGATTTAAAACAGGCGTTTAAGTTGCAATGTTCTCTCATTCGAGTAATTAACCGTCTGGTCGATCGGCCTACGTAAGTTGATCGACAGCTTGCGCATGTATATTGGTAAATAATATTTGATATCGACATTAACGGCTGTTTCTCTTTGATTGCTGGTAAAGGCAAGTTTGTTACCCTAAATAACACTCGTAGTTTGGCTGCATTAAATGTGCGTGTCAATGCTGGTTCAACTTTCTTTTGTGCCATTCGGGAAACTGCATCCCCCTTAAATGGGATGTTTAGGTAGACGGTTATCTATTCTGGCCCGTAATAACTCTGCATCTTCTTTAAATCAAGTTTGCGAGCTTGAAGTAAATACCAATCCCATTGCATTTAACCAGTCGTCGAACAACATAACAAAACTACCGCCAGCTGTTATTTTGTTCGACGACTGGTTAAATGCAATGGGATTGGTGTTTACTTCAGGCTCGCAAACTTGATTTAAAGAATTGTTACCACCACCCGCACAATCAATTATTGTTTAAGTCTGCATCTGTTTAATTCCCTTTTTAATTATTGATTCAATTAATTATCTAGGTTAGTCATTAGACATTAAATCGTTAATTGCTTTATTATATTCATTTTATTTTAAATCTTGACTAACCAACCTGTCAATGCTTGTAAATCAGCCACGAACTTTTGATTATTTATAATGAAACAGCACAAAACTGCTTGAATGAGAGAATATTAAACGCCTGTTTTAAATCAAATGGTGAATACACGTCTGCTATTGCGTAACACATCATCGAAACATCGCACGTATTTTCTCCAGACGTAGCATTGAAAGTAATTACTAAATGCAAATCAAAAGGGAGCTAGCCACATACGAAGCCTTATGGATAAAAAAATTTCAGCTAGATTTATGGAAGCAGAAGAAGCATGTACAGGCATTGAGCTTGAACTGGATGTGACGCACACAATAGGTTTAGTTTTTATATCAAATTCGCTAAGTGGATTGAAAGTAAATCATTTATACATGATTGAATTATTTCTTCAGATATAAATATTCAGTAATTCAGATATATATGCTACGCAAAGGAAAAACAGTTAAAATGACATCAGTCTTAAGTACTGAAATATTTAATTACATGTAGGTCATTAACAGAACACAATGACAAGATGACAAGCAATACTCTACTATCAAGGTAAATTCTAAGTATTGAAAATGTGTAGTTTCGTATACATCGGACTTCACAGGAAGTTTCACGAACATAAGTTAGGAATTATTTAACACAGTTTAAAAAATTCTAAAATAGGCAAGCAGTGTCTTCATGGTTGGTTATGTCTTTTATTTATATAAAGTTTCCGGATTTCGTTTAAAATGTTGCACAACTTCGCAAGATTTCAGTCATTCACATGTATAGAAACTTTATGGTCTTATTTGGTCAATATAAAGTCCTTAAAATTCACCTAGAAAAATGATATCCCCAAACACACAGTTAACGATTACCTAATATAATATATTATAGAAATTGGGCGAAATAGTAATAAAAACTTTAATTGAGACATAACAGAGATCGCGCGGCCTATAGTCTCGTGAAATTCTATGTAAACGAGACTGGAATGGGTGATGGCAGAATGTATAATGTTCCACACCTTAAATTTGTATTAAAACTTTCTCAATGTTTCATAGATACTGTTTGTTGCGGAGAACTAATATATATGCAATTACGTATTAGGCGTTACGAACCTAGTAACAAATTAGTTCAACTATGACCATTTATTTCTACTTCCAGTCGTTTTTACGGTAAGCATGAAAGTAAGTAAGGCTTATGTAAATGTGACTGACGATAGCAAAACTATCAACAGTAACACGTACCGACGCGTTTCGACCTTCCATGATCAACATCCGAGTACTGACTATCTAGGATCAAACCGCACTGCATATATATGGAAAGCAGGATTAGATATGTGGCTCTTACCTTTAGTGACCTTGGAATGTCGAAACGCGTCAGTAAGTGTGACTGACGGTATTTTTTTTGTCATGCGAATATTTTATTCCTGCAAGTTTCATTCAATTAAACAATAATTGACTACGTGGATGGTGGTAACAATTATTTAAATCAAGTTTGCTAGCTTCAAGTAAACACCAATCCCATTGTATCTAACCAGTCGTCGAACAACATAAAGAAACTATCGCCAGCCGCAAGGCACTAAAAGGTTTCGACCTTCCATAATCATCATCAAAGTACGACGGAAAACTGACTAGCGAGGATCAAACCGCATAGCATATATGTGGAAAGCAGAATTAGACATGCGGCTCTCCCCGCTTGTAGTCTTGCATACATTGGACGTTTAATTTTGCTTTCCACATATATGCAATGCGGTTTGATCCTCGCATTATCGTCACACGCACAAACCGAGATTGCTAAATTGAGTGATTTGTTAGTACAATGAAAGTTTTACCTTCTTTCTTCATTGAAATTGTGCTACTGACGTTCCAGTAATGTCAAATAGTTGTTATCGCCACCCGTGTAAAAAATGTTTATTTATTTAAATATTTCTATGTAAATTCCCTTTTTTTCTTATTTTAGATTCCTGGTATATGCAAGTTTGTATGATCCTCGTCAGTTAGTTTGCAATCGTGCTCTAATGATGACCACAAAAGATGTATACGCGATAGCATATTCGGCTGACTGTTATTTTTCGATGTTGTGTAAATAATAGAGTAAAGATATATGTTCATGTATATAAAGAGCGCAAACGTAACTTACCTAAATAATATAAACAAACTAAATACTTGACCAATTTAAAAAATACCAAAACAAGTTTTAACGCAATAACTATTTATTACTACATATAAAGATTAAATGAAATAAAGGATAATCAGCATAAAAACATATAAGAATAAATGTCCAGTACATCTGCAATTGCTAGATCTGTAATAAAGTAGGAGTAACTAAGTGATTATGATAAAAATGTTGATGGATACAATATTGTGTCAGAACTATTAATGATCGTGAAGATGGACAAAATCACCACAAAGAAATAATACAGATAAATACTGTTTGTTGCGAAGAGCTAATATATATATATGCAAGTATGTATTAGGCGTTGCGAACCTAGTAACAAATTAGTTCTGTTGTGACCAGAAGGATAAACCAAAGTCAGCATGAACGGAAAGTATAATCTCATGCAAATTCGTTTCGTGCTTACTGGCGACTCATCAGTAGGAGCAGTATTTCGCCATTTTACCACTATATATTTGGTTTATCCTTCTGGTCACAACTGAACTAATTTGTTACTAGGTTCGCAACACCTAATACATACTTCAATATATATTAGTTCTTCGCAAAAAGCAGTATTTAACTGTTATATATTGAATTGAATGATGTCATGCTTACCGCGAAATGTGATAACTGATGTCGATCAAGGCCAGAATGTATGGATTTACTGGAGTAACAGGTGTTCAGAAATTGTTGTAATTCTCAATTTCGGTGAACTATAGCATAAATTGATATCCATCTGTTTGGTACCATGTACCGATTCGGAAACCATAGTGTTAGTACCATGTACATTTTCGGTAAAATAATGTTGGTATTGGTTACAAAAAAATAGCCATAGTGTTAGTATCCTTTACAGACTCGGTATATGTATTATATAGTGTGAGTTAGCGTTGAATTCGCATTGTCGTAGACTTTATATGATGTTAGCTTCACTACTGTAGGTTTACACATTCGTCTAGGAGATTGTACCGTCGATATTATCCCACATTCTTCGACCAAATATATAGTGTTTAAAGGGCGTAATACCGGCTCCTACTGATGAGTCGCCAGTAAGCACGAAACGAATGTGCATGAGATTATACTTTCCGTTCATGCTGCCTTTGGTTTATCCTTCTGGTCACAACTGAACTAATTTGTTACTAGGTTCGCAACACCTAATACATACTTGCATATATATTAGTTCTTCGCAACAAACAGTATTTAACTGTAATATATTGAATTGAATGATGTCATGCTTATCGAGAAATGTGAAAACTGATATCGATCAAGGCCAAAGTGTAGGGATTTACCGGAGTAACAGGTGTTCAGAAATAGTTGTAATTCTCAATTTCGGTGAACTATAACATGAAATGACATTCATCATGTTGGTACAATGTAATAGGAGATTGTACCGTCCTATTATCCCACATTCTTGACTAAAATATATAGTGGTTAAAGGGCGTAATACCGGCTTCTTCTGATAAGTCGCCAGTAAGCACGAAACGATTGTGCATGAGATTATATATTACGTTCATGCTCTCTTTGGTTTATCCTTCTGTTCACAACTGAACTAATATGTTACTAGGTTCGCAACACCTAATACGTACTTGCATATATATTAGCTCTCCGCAACAAACAGTATTTAACTTAAACGATTGTTTTAAATCAAATGGTGATTACACGTCTTGAGTTCCGCATCATATCATTAAAAATCTAAGCATTGGATTTCCAGACGTAGAATCTTAGTTAATTACTAAATTAAACAGGAAAGGATTCTGCACATGTGATGCTCTGTAAATAAACAAACTGCCTCCTGATGCGTTCAAGTTTATGTTCTCTTGCATATATATATATATATATATATATATATATATATATATATATATATATATATATTATTCATTTGTAGATAATTGATGATAAAGCGTGAGATAGATGGTCCTTGTATCTGCAAGTTTTCTTTTTATCTTTTCACATGAAAATGGTAATATGCATTCTGTTATAGCTTGAGTTCCAAAAGAAACTTTAAACAGTGTGTTGGAAACCAGTAACGAGATGTTTTGTAACATTTGACCATCACAAATTTTATGCATGAATCTGCTGAAGTAACAGGTTTTCATAAGCAGTAATTTACAATCTTGGTGAAATTAAATATTAAATTAAATTGTATATAAATTTAATTCATTTAAATATATGGTAAATTAAATTATAACAATTAAATTAAATTGAAGGTTTAAATTAAATGCAATAAGGAGGATAAGTTTCAATTAATTTCTTATTGGATACGCATTAAATTAAATTAAATTAAATTTAAATTAAATTCATTAAAATATATGACAAATTAAATCGAACCAATTAAATTAAATTAAACATTTAAATTAAATGTAATAAGAAGGATAAATTTCAACTAATTTCTTATTGAATACGCATTACTTAATCCAAACGTGCTCATCTTAATTGACTGGAGTATCGGCTTCTCGTTTGATATGCTATGATAAATGTGCTTTTTTTCGGATTTAGCCGCAAACATACACGTTGCTACATTAAGAAATCACTTACTGTGTCGGTGGTAATGAACATCACTTCAATCAAATTTGTTGGCATAAGATAAACACCATTCCTATATTTCTACGCAGTGACAATATTTCGAATGGGTTAGTGGTAAAGTCATTGACTGAAAAGCTGTGAATCATCCGTCCTAGCCCGTTGAATGTGCGAACTTCAAATAAAGAAACGAACGATAATGGTTGAACGATAATTAATTAATAGAAGGATGGTCTTTATTTATAAAATTTCGTGAACTATGTATGAACTAACTTTCTTCGTTGGCGAAGTTTAAGTTATGTGATACGTTATATGTATAGTTTTCACATACAGGCGTTCAAAATGAAATAAACGGAATTTTTGATTACGAGGAAGCGGGCTTTAAAAGCACGAAACTAATTGGAGATTTGTCTACATCGATTTATGCTCTTAATGGAAGTATTATTGCCCAGGCCCATTCAAGCATTTCTGTCTGGTATGACTTTCATGGTTATAGTACAACTAGACATAATTCGGTTAATGGCAAAAAATTTACTCTCCTAACACAGCCCTAAAATTGCACTTAGTCTGTCTGAATTTCGTATTGTCACCGGTTTGGGAAAATGTATAATTAAAATTCACAGCGTGCCCAATCGTTTGGGCAGACCGGTGCTATTTGGCTACATCTCGTCTTAATTATACGCTCCTGAGATCTATCTGTAGCAATATCCCACGCGTCTCACGTCCTTGCACACACACACACACACACACACAATCAGACTATATCTAAATTAAACGAAGTTTGGCAGGAGATAACGAATAAAATATCACAATTTTCGTTATTCTAAATGATATATATATATATATATATATATATATATATATATATATATATATATATATATATATATATATAAGCCATTTATTTCCATTCTAAATGAATATCCTTTTTTTGTCTGCTTATTGTGTTCATTTGCATGTTTGGTCTTCCATGGGAATGCCATACTTCCTCATTTCTGTCGAGTTTCTTGTCCGTGCAGCTGTCGGAATTGGCGTACGTCAATATGAAAATACCATATGCTGATATTTTGGCCTCTGCGTCTGCCAACTTTGGTGTTTTACCAGTAAAACGCTATCAGCTAACCGGCATTTCTGAGCCAAGTGCCGTGCGGGATAATCGATATGATACAGTCGATATCTACCGCTTAGCCAAAACCTCGTTTGCCCATGGTATTGTCTCGCCACAACTACTTACACTGCTCCGGATTGCGCGTTACAATTCTTGCAAAATAAAGGTGGCTTCCAAGATGATTGATCCGTTAATGCGAAAAGCACGCAATCGTGTGATTTCGGGAATTATCTGAAATTAAGCCATTTCATATAATATTTAAAGAATTTCTACATACATAACAATTCATAGCAAATATGTATTAAAAACTGGCTTTTAAGAACGAGCTTCAGCACAGTGTAATTTAAAAGAGTTTCAGCCTCAAATTACAAGCGGTCTTTTTGCTTGTGTATAAATCAAGGTTTATATAGTTAAAGTTCGTTGAAATAGGGCCGAACCGGTAAGCCAAAGTCTATATGATCACAATGTTTGAGTTAATTTCATGCGTGCCGTACTTACTGGTGACACAGATCATATATATATATATATATATATATATATATATATATATATATATATATAAACAAGCACCTGGCCTAAATATTCAAAAGTTTCATCAACATGATATTCTAATCGACTGGCCAAGAATAACAAAATTCAACAACAATTTACTAGTATCCAGGCAAGACCGAACACGCCCTCGACTAGACTCAACAAACATTCCATCGGATTGGCAACAAACTGAAGAGGAAAAAACAGATTCACATACAGTGACAGAAATTTCCAAACAATATGGGCGTTCAACACTGCAATCCGCACTTGCGCTGTTACCAAGCAAAGAACACCAACTTTGTAGCAAAAAGGTGAAACGACTGACTACACTCAGAAAAATGGCACTCGTACACGTATCAGCCAACAATGCGAACAGATGGTTAACTCTCAAGCCATCAATACAATAATGACTAGATCTCAGACATCACTTTGCAATACAGCGAGAATGACCTTTACATGTAAACTGATACACACAGACACAAACGCATACATACTTATCAATCAGATCAATAAGTCACATATATTCATATAAATTGGTGTCCTACATGCTCACATAGGGCACTTAGGCGACCCAGAAGTTTGTCTAGGAGCCGGATGCACTTTAAGTTCAATGCGCAAACTTAATTGTCAAATATTATTTCTCTGACTAAGTAGAGCAAAATAGTCAGATATATTCAGTTATGGGTGACATAGATGCTCACGTTAGGCGCTGAAGCAACTTTAAAGTTCATCTATGTGGCGGATACACTTTAAGCTCATTGCGCAACTATAAATGTAAACGATTTCTACTACGACAAAGTACAACAATAGGATCAGATATATTCCAAGTTATGAGTGTCATAAATGTTCACGTTGGGCACTTAGGCAACACAGTGGTTCATCTATAAGGCGGATACAATTTAAGCTCATTGTGCAACCATACATGTAGACGATTTGTACTCCGAATAAGTACAGCAATAGGATCAGATATATTCCAAGTTAAGGGTGTCATAAATGTTCACGTTGGGCACTTAGGCAACACAGAGTTTCATCTATGTGGCGAATACATTTTAAGCTCATTGGGCAAACATACATGTAGACGCAAGTATGTATTAGGTTTTGCGAACCTAGTAACAAATTAGTTCAGTTGTGACCAGAAGGATAAACCAAAGGCAGCATGAACGGATTGAGATTATACTTTCCGTTCATGCTGCCTTTGGTTTATCCTTCTGGTCACTCATCGTGGAACGGTATTGACTAGGTTCGCAAAACCTAATACATACTTGCATATATATTAGCTCTTCGCAACAAACAGTGTTTAACTGTAATATATTGAATTGAATGATGTCATGCTTACCGCGAAATGTGATAACTGCTATCGATGAAGGCCAGAGTGTATGGTTTAACTGGAGTAACAGGTGTTCGGAAATTGTTGTAATTCTCAATTTGGGTGAACTTTAGCATAAATTTATATCCATCAGGTTGGTATCATGTACCGACTCGGAAACCATAGTGTTAGTATCCGGTACTCATCGATTTCAAAAAAGGTATCAGTTACTAACACAATAGCCATAGTGTTATTATCCTTTACAGACTCGGTATATATATTATATAGTGTGAGTTAGTATTGAAGTCGCATTTTCGCTGACTTTAGATTATGTTAGCTTCACTATTACAGGTTTACACATTCGTCTAGGAGATTGTACCGTCCTATTATTCCACATTCTTCTACCAAATATATAGTGGTTAAAGGGCGTAATACCGGCTCCTACTGATGAGTCGCCAGTAAGCACGAAACGAATGTGCATGAGATTATACTTTCCGTTCATGCTGCCTTTGGTTTATCCTTCTGGTCACAACTGAATTAATTTGTTACTAGGTTCGCAACACCTAATACATACTTGCATATATATTAGCTCTTCGCAACAAACAGTATTTAACTATATATGTAGACGATTTGTACTCCGACTAATTACAAAAATAGGATCAGATATATTCCAAGTTATGGGTGTCATAAATGTTCACGTTGGGCACTTAGGCAAAACAGAGGTTCATCTAGGTGGCGGATACACTTTATGATAAAGTCGCAAACTTAATTTTAAAACACGTTTGTAGAGGTTTGCGGAGCATTCGTTCGTATAAGACACTGTTTTGTAGTAGCAGGGTAACTGCTTAGTAGTGGCCCAACACTAGAGCAGGAAGAATGGTGTCTGGCTTATCAGGAAAGATAATGACTGGTTTGATATGCGTTAACATTAAAAGAGATTGAAACAAGTGTCCGTCTAAAGAAAGGACGGACTATAAATAAAAATTCGGTATTAAATTAAAAATTGTACGCAATTTGCGACTACTTTACGTGGATTTATGAACCTGAATTTAAGAATTCAGAACTGTCTTTTCGGCCACATCTTGTTTGCTTTTCACTCAGGCATTGCTTAAAAAGGCACGACATATTTTTTTAGGTAAACTTCATTTTATATTTCAGACAAAGACCAATTAGCACATTCAAATTTATATATATATATATATATATATATATATATATATATATATATTTTTGTAGCTTGATAATATAACTTACACCTTCCATCAAGTTGCGAATTTAATTCATCTAGTATACCCTGGATTAATTATTTACTTTTAATTCAATATCAATGTTTAAATGGTATGATATCTTTCTAGACATCACGTCAATTTGGATATCGAGTTTAGTGATGCTTACTTATTTCCATCTGAAGCAAAATTAAATTTAAAATTTTTGAACTGATTTTAGAAATTTTATTACATTTAACGGCATCCATTTTTCGATATTTAGTTTTAAAATACGAAGTACAATTATCCTAGAGATAAATATAAAAGCGCATAATTCGTTGCACTCGCTAGGTTCGGCTCCATCTAATCAAATGATTTAATGGAGAAATAGAGCTCGGGAATTAAATTTGTGCAAATAGAAAAATAATCCATATAAAAAGTAGATAAATAGTAAAAACAAATGATTGATGCATGTAGCAAAACAGTTATTATCGTAAACCGAATTTGTCCGTTTTGGAAGTTCGTTCAGTACATCTCATGTTTTTCCGCGAATGGGTTTCGAACCGGGTTAAATTGCACACGGATAAATATGTGAATATATTATTCCGAAAATTTAAATGGAATAAACATGAGAAAACACAGTTTTGAACGGGGTTAGGGTTTGTATAGTTAAACAGAATTGATTACTTTTTCTCTTTCTCAAGTAGATCAGTTAATAATTTGGAATGAAAGCACTTTCACATATTATATCTAGAGTATTATAAATCATTCGAAATGCCTGCCATGTGCTAATTTGGAGGCGTAACATCTGCGATCTACGGTTCTGAACCAAATGTTCGGGAGTTCTAGGTAATCCCGATTTATTCATTACTTTATGAAGAATCCAAGGCCTAGTGGAATGTGTTCGCTGTCTTTCTAATTTATAACAATTATAAATAATACATATAATTAAATCAAGTAATATAAAACACATTTAAACGTATATTGCATTCGGCCAGGTGTTGAAATTTTTAAGTTAGCTTTGTTGAGTCATCCAACTGTCCAACAGGTTCATCTAGTCCGTCAAATTGTGGTTAAAATAGGACCAGAAGCATATACTTGTATACCTGCGTTTCGTGCTTATTGGCGGCTCATCAATAGGACTTTATATGAATTTAGCACGATTAATGCGTTAACGACTTTTCATA
Source organism: Eudiplozoon nipponicum (assembly GCA_029291075.1). Lineage (NCBI taxonomy): Eukaryota > Metazoa > Platyhelminthes > Monogenea > Mazocraeidea > Diplozoidae > Eudiplozoon > Eudiplozoon nipponicum. The sequence goes on from JAQBSW010008051.1 coordinate 25,879, forward strand.
TAGGCGATTTCACCGTCCACCACTCTCTCGCGTTTAATGACAAAATCTATAATAGATTTTTGGTGTAGTGTCGATTCCCCCTAAAGAGACGTCATTAAGCTGAATGTGCATACACGTATGAGCTCCTATCTATTGTTTGCACTGATTTTGGCATATCCTTCGCCACCTTTTCGAGCTTACTTGCTTCTGGGTACGCAACACCTAATGCACAATTGTAGTCACATTAAGGCTGCACGGCAAAGAATAAATAAAGAATTAGTTTTTTAAAGCTCAACTTACATTATATCTGCGCCGGTGTGGGATCCTCATTAGCCAAATTGCCGTCGCGTTCTCATGACGTTCAACTGAGTGTCGAAACACCGTAGTCCGTGTGACTTAGAGCGGTTCTATTGGGTTGTGCTAAACGCGTAAGATTGACATTTATTTTAGTGCGAAAACTTGATTCTTAATAGGACACTCATTAGTGCACAAAATATTGCTATTTAGTTGACAGACTGTACGTGCTAAAACGCAGCTACAATTGTGATAATAAAACAGAGAAATGCGTCTTCTCGATGCGTATATTGACGCTGCGAATTCCAATTTCACTGTCTGAATTTCCCATTCTTCCTGCAAAGACTAATTATCTCTATGTTGTTTTTCGAAAGTTTTCTCTACTGGTCAACCAGACGCATTCAATATGTTATAAAAAAACAGTCAATTAGTAGGAATAATTGTCATGTTCCAAATTTTAGCATCAATTGATATATGCATATAGTTTTGTGCGTTTATGCGTGTGCACACGCATATTAACTACACATCTTATTCGCTGAAGAAACGAATATTTAACTTAACTTTACGCGCTGCGAATCTAAATAATTCCCAATTTCTTTCGTCTCCCTTCAGCCAATGCGTAAAACTACTGGGACAACATTTAAAAAAATGTATTTCACCTTCAAATCTGACGTGGGACAAGGCCAGCAATACTTACATTGCAATTTATGCCGATTACGTCATATCACATAGGTTGCTTTCTGAACAAACGCCTTTGGCTTCTCAGAGCTGACAGTGTAATTTTTTTCAACCAAACTCATCCTTTTAGCTTTCCACGTCAGACGAGTAAACTTTAACGAAAAATATGTGAACAGTTCAGCTTCGGGTTTGAACAACAAGCATGCACAAAAACGGTTATTGCTGAACTTCGCTTTGCGGCGAACGCAACGCTGCCTTTGATTGGATGGCAACTTCACACTGTCTCGCCTCGGAGTGATTGCAGACGGCCTCTTTGACTTAGAATCCGCCTTTTTATTGACGACAGACATTTAAAATTGTGAACATATAAGTAGACGCATTTTTTTGGTTTCCGAAGATTGCGGAGTTTACCATAAAAGTTAAATTGGGGATTGAGTCCGTTCGTTAACTTGAAGCACGGAGTAACTTTAGATTGATATGAAAATCGTGATCGGATAGACCTTGCATAAGTTTCACCTGTTACGTTAGAAATAGTTTACTATAATGTTGTTTACGAGACTTCAAAAATTGTCTTAAAACTCGGCACAACAATTTAACAATAATTGATTGCGTGGGTGGTGGTAATAATTATTTAAATCAATTTTGCAAGCTTGAAGTAAACACCAATCCCATTGTATTTAACCAGTCGTCGAACAACATAACAAAATTACCGCCAGCCGCAACGCACTGACGCGTTTCGACCTTCCATGATCATTATCAGAGTACGACGGCAAACTGACTAGCCAGGATCAAACCGCATTTCGTTTGTATATGGAAAGCAAAATTAGATATGCGGCTCTCACCTCTAGTGGTCTCGCGTACATTGTACCTGAATGGAAATGTCGGTTGCACAATTTCTACGCAGTTATGAACATTAGCTGTTTGTAGCTTTCGCCAGAGAGGTGAGAGCCGCATATCTAACTTTGATTAACATATATATTCAATGCGGTTTGATCCTCGCTAGTCAGTTTGCCGTTGTACTCTGAAGATGATCATTGTAGGTCGAAACGCGTCAGTGCGTTGCGTCTGGCGGTAGTTTTGTTATGTTGTTCGATGTCTGGTTAAATACAACCGGATTGGTGTTTATTTGAAGCTCACAAACTTGATTTAAAAAATCAGCACGACTATTCCATTATTGGTAATTTTGTAAAAGCTGGTTAAAAACATTTTGAGTTTCCTAACATTTAATCAAGTTTGATTGTAGGAGTAATGGAAAGGTTTCATAAATTCTAGTTTGCAACTGTTTAAAAAAGGACATTGCTGTTTCTGTAACGTTCGCAAATATGATTTTAAAAGCTTACAACAATTTGCCATCGCCTCGCTTTGTTAAATCTGTCAATAATTGCATAGCAAATAAATAGCGCCTCAAGGTAGCCGAGTGATAAATCGTTATGCAGAGGAGCTAAAATTCACCAAGCCGAGCAAGGTTTCGTGTTCGACAAGCAGCTTGCCGGCACTAGACAGGACTACCAGTGAAACAGCAGCTCCCAATTAGACCAATTAATGCTGCGCTACCATGGTCTAGTAGGTGGAAAGGCTTTAGAAAAAAGATAATTAAAAGTTTGAAGCTACCAATCAATGACTGCGTGGGTGGTGGCAGCAATTATTTAAATCAAGTTTGCGGGGCCTGGAGTAAACACCAATCCCATTCTATTTAACCAGTTCAACAAGATAGCAGTGCGTGTGAATAATATGATTGCATAGGTACGAAAATGTAATTCATTAAACGCACCTGATTGTGAACTGTTGAAGTATTTTCTAGAATTGCCGATTTTGGGAATGACACGAGGATTCATAGGCCTCGCAATATTCCAACTCATCCACTGCGTCAGAAATGTGGTATTTTGCATGTAATTTTATATTTTGTAGAAAATTTTGTTTGGTCGCTTTTACCTCCGGGTGGAACGTATTCAGTGAAGTCTGTCTGAATGTTCTGCCTAGCGAAATTTTATCTGTCATTATAAAGGAAAAACGATGCTCATTTTGTAAGTTTAATTGGATTTTTATATATATATATATATATATATATATATATATATATATATCAATTTAATGGTTTCTGGAACTATTTTACTTATTCAGCAATTACTTGGCATAATTTCTGCGATCCGTGAACGAACTGGGGCATATTTACTTTGGAAACTTGCATCTCATCTACTGGGCCACCGAAACGACAAAATGCAACAATTTTCAGCTATATACCAACTTTTTTGGTTTTCTCCTTTATGTGGAGAATATTTGGCATCTCTTTCTATGATATATATATATATATATATATATATATATATATATATATATATTTATATGTTTGTGTGTGTATTTGTATACGCAAATTTAATTAGAAAATGAATATTGCATCCGATCGCACTAAACCGGTTTCGTCATTTTTGGGAATTTTTTAAGTACTCTCCAGAATTTGCCGCGGACTGGATACGAACATGGGCACATTTGTATTGGAATCTTTGATTCTAACAACTGGACTACCCGTTATGCACACCACACGCAATTTTAAGTCATAGACCAACTTATATATATATATATATATATATATATATATATATATATATATATATATATATATATGTATATATATATATATATATATATATGTTACTTATAAACTAAACATAAAATAAGACAGACAAATATCATTATACTAAAGATATTTTAAATCCACATTGAATACTATTAATTACATGCGGTTTTCCGACAGATGGATATAGTTCTTGAATAATATGTCTCTAAGAACGTAGGTCATTGTATATGCAACCATAGTTGGGCATTGCATATATTGTTTTATACATACAATTATTTCACTTGGTCAGTGCTCCGACCTTGTTCTCGAAATTAATACTGAAGAGATGAATGACAAAATAACTTGAGATTGAATTTGATTTAAAATTGCATAAATTGCGCGGATTCGTAGATGAAGAGATAATTTGCATGACTCAGAGCGATACGCTGTCATGTTTAAACCCCGGCCGTGGAAATTCTGACTACTACTGATGAATGCCAAATAACGTTGAAACCGGCCCAGAACATAAATTACCTTTGCTACATTTTACAATTTACTGTTACAACATAAATTTATCTACATTAGCACTAAGTCTGCAATCGCAAATCGGGCCTCCAGTTTCGAGGTGTGCGTTAAATCTTACAATATATGATGTTTATAGTAAATGGAAACTGGAGCAAAAACGTTGGTGCTAACTTAAATTTGCATTCTGGTAGTCTTCAATCGGAAAACCAAAATATTCTAGATTAAAATTTGAATTAAAGCTAGAGATTAGACTTTATGTGCTCATTTTCTTGTCGTAATACACATACCAAATATATGAATTAGGATGGACTGCTTAATTTAATAGCTTGTCTGGAAGAATTTTGTAAGTTAATTAAACCTCAAAGGAAGACTCTTTTCATGATATTGGTTACGTAGCTATCCGAAAACTGAACGGGGAACATCCGAATGTGTTGTTAAAATAGCTGATGTACCACCGAACAGTCGGCAGATATAAAAATCAGACCTACGAAAAAATAGGCAATCTTAGGAAGTGCTCTGTGCGATGAAATTATTTCCATTTATGGCTTCAGATTTGGAGACAACACCAAAAACTATTTTTACCAATTGCACAGGTAACTTTATTTTTCATGTGTTGTTCGACTGTCTAAACCAAATAAAATCTGTAGGTTAACTCCATTATAGGAAATAACGTTATATTTCTACATTTTGACTTTGTCCTCGGTAAAGTTTGTTTAGTTATGATATCTGCATTAAATAATTTATATTGCATAGAGTGAGTTAAACTGTAAGTAATTCGATGTGCGAAATGCTTTAAAACAGAATTTTATCTTTCTGTGTGAACGTTCTTCACAGGCCTCAAATTTGAATGAATCATGGTTTCGCGTATAGTCCATTTACTAGGCTACAATTTGATCCATATTAGTAAGCTGGTTTGACTATGAGATAAAAACAAATGAAGACAAAAGTCTTTTTGTAGGACAGTGTTGTTGGCCAATATACATTTTACAAAACGATGCTTATCATCTAAGTAGCAATACCAGAACCTGTCTGCATGCTGACATTTCAAACAGCATAACCGAAAGGCCACCAAAACGGTAGTTTATGCTAAGGCTTGATAAAATTATTGATTGAAGTGTTGAATTGAACCTTGCATTAAATGAAGAATTCAAAAGTTTTTTCTGCCCAGTGTATCAGATTGTTGTTCAAGGCAAACCAACTAAGAGTTGGATTTAGTTTCGTTGTGCCTACTGAAACCCGGCTGTTGTGCCAATATTGTACACACGAATATTGGTTAACTAAGCCAAATGAATAAGCAAAAGCAACGACTCCCGTTCCAAAACTTCGACAATAATCATTCAGGCCTTTTAATGCATACATCATCTAGTTCCTACCGTGCACGGTGTAAAACATTTTCAAACTCTTGTACGCATGTAGAAATTAATAGGCATATAATAATAGTAGTCATTTAGTAAGCGAGAAAGGCCAATATTCACTTATGTAACGTGGGCATAAATAAGGGAATTCATCAGTTCAAACAAGGATGTGTAATATGCTTTGTCAAATGTTAACCGTGCAATAATATGCAGGAGCGTCATATTATACTCGCCAACGTGATTTGGGTCCCTCAGCCTGCACAATAATCGTTTCTTCAAAACAATAATTAATTAATTCAAACTCGTAGGTTGGGGTTTACATCTATTATGCTAAAAAACGAACCAGCTCCAACAAACTAGCATTAAATCACATCAGTCCTGAATTGAGCCACTGGCACGATCTCGGCCTCAATATTTGGACATACATCAGTACTAAGTTATAAAATTGAGCCAAATGTGGGTGCATAAATTACAGCATCTCATAAAATTATCAGGTTGAAATGCGGCAAGGAATTTATGGCAACTGAACCATTGCTAAAAATTAAGGCCGTTATGTACACACAGAGTGACATTTAACCACTACACAGATTTTCCTTACATTTTCTTAGTTTATTACACTTACTGAAACTTAAAATTATATATATATATATATATATATATATATATATATATATATATATATATATATATCACGGCCCTTGTTATGGTACACTTTATGTAGTCTTTTCTAGGGACACTTTTATTCCAAAATGTACAGAACCATATTTTCAGTGTGACAGTAATGCTCATATTTAAAAATTTAGTACATTCTTCATTTTTGTAAATTATACAATTTTTATAGAATATACTTTCTCGTTTTTATTAAAATTCTTCACTCTTTACATTATTATTTTAATATTATTTGGTGCGTGTGTGAAGCGACTTACGTATATTGCACGTCTTTTCTGCGGAACGTGTGAATTCAAATGATAATATATTAATACATCAGTGATCTTGAGTCTGATTATATATTTTCATTCGGTGGAACTATTGGGAAATTTTCCGGAATATTGCGATTGAACATTATTTACATGAGATGACAATCATTACAACCAATATAATATTTCAGATAGGCAAAATTTTAAAACAGTAATACTTTCTGTCCACGAAAAATAATTTATGCGGTGTCTTAATAATACGTTATAAAATAATTGTCGTTAATAACAGAAAGCCAGCCTATCGCCCACAGTCAGATAAGTTTCACTCCGCGATCAACCTTAATAATTGGTATATGCATCATCGTTTTTGGGGACACAGAACAAGAGGTTGTTTGAGAACGTGTCGAGAAAGTACTGTGTGTGAATTTTCCCTTTGGCTCACCAGTAGTTGACTTGTGAACAAATGTTATACCCGCAAACAGAAGCGTACAGAGAAATTAATTAAATTACCTGATCCACATTTTGACTAACGCAGAGGAATTAAACTGCGTCGTTAATGTTTCTTACCGATCCGCTCTCGCGGGTCGTATTTTTGGCTAATAAATGTGCTGCATTATTTTTAGTAATGCTGAATTTCCCACTAACATACATTACAGATGTACAGTTAAAGACCACCGAAGTCCAATCAATAGAAAAACATGGATTGGCGAAACATAGAGTATCACTAGATCACGACGTGTATTCCTGTGGACTTTGTACGTCACAGACCTTCCATATTGCGTATTAAATGATTCAGCCCGAGGTACATTATCAGATCTCGTTACGAATATACATTTAAGTTCCATTTCTGCAGATTTACACGTTCGTATGGGAGATTGTACCGTCCTATATTCCCACATTCCTCACCAAAATATATATTGGGTAAAGTGTGTAATACCGGCTCCTATTGATGACTCATCAGTAAACAGGAATCGAATGTGCACGAGATTATACTTTCCGTTCATTCTGACTTTGGGATAGCCTTCTGGTCACATTTGAACTAATTTGTTACTAGCTGCGTAACACTTAATACAGTTGCAATTTGGCTGCAGTGTCTTTGTTTATCGACTAGCCGGCTTGCTCAATCACCTTGTAAGATGATGGTGTCAGGCTCTATTGGAACCAGCCAGATTACGACTATTTTCATTACAACAACTGTCACGAAAATAACTCGACATCGATGTATTCACGTTAGACCAACAACATTCCTATTATTAAGTTAGTTTATTTAGCATTAAGAGGCTAGGGCATAAGTAATATTTGAAAAAATTAATATTGTAATCCAATTGGCATAAATATTAAGATTTTAAAAGAGCTGGTGTCACACCACACGAAGACTTTATAATTGGCCAATTAGAAGGGACAATTAGATGGTGCACACATTTACGAAACGGAAACTTTTTGTGCTAGTGACGTTGACATATGGCAACTTTTCTATTGGCAGGTGACAGAATTCAATTTAGATAACAGGTTGGCCCAGTCGATAGAGCACCAGATTCCGAAGCAGACGTGCCCAGGTTCGAGTCCTGTCCGCGGCAAATTCTGGCCAGTACGTGATGAGTTCACAATGTGGACGAAACCAGTCTACTGATGGACTGCCTTTTCTACACTATACAATTCTTAGTTTATACTAGCATATGTAAGTAATTAATAGGTCAGGTGTTGATATCAAGATAGCAAGCTTGATTATTTTATTTTTGAAATGAGTATAACATTTCCTTCGAGATATGTACGTAAAAAACGCATTATATATGGTAAAGAAGCGATTTCGCTCCAACATATCAACAGATTTACGGGAGAAGTCCAACATAGAACCTAATTCCGTTTAAATGGTAAAGAACGGTCTACATAAAAAGTAAACTCACTATATATATATATATATATATATATATATATATATATATATATATATATATATATATATATATATATATATATATATATATGTATAAGTTAAGAAATTTAAAACGTAAAAAACAAAATAAACACACTTTCCACGAAAACTCTACGAAAATATTGGTTTTGCTTACGATGTTCTGCAAAAAGTCTATATATTGTAAAAGCTTAAAATATGGCGGCGTGCCGTAGTATTTTTTGGATTTCCGCTAGATGTTCATTCAATACCAATATCTATTTGCACACACCCAGTTGGTATATGCTCCAGGCGAGAGTAAATATGATTTCCCACAGGTAAATCTCCACTGTGCGAGCAGTTTTACGCGAAAACCTTGTGCATGCTGACGAGATGCTTAAAATATAAATGTTTCGCTCAAACCGTGAGGTGATGGCACATTGCGCAAATCAGTTTTTCATAAGAAACCATGAGAAGTGCAAAATTTACTACTATCCAATAAAATAGAAAGAGACAGAGTCACGACGATGCACAATAGAACATGGCGATCTGCATTAAATTATTTAAATCAAGTGTGCGAGCTTGAAGTAAACACGAATCCCATTGTATTTAACCAGTCGTCGAGCAGCATAACAAAACTACCGCCAGCCGCGGTTGTTCGACGACTGGTTAAATAAAATGGGATTGGTGTTTACTTCAAACTCGCAAACTTGATTTAAATAATTGTTATCACCAACCGCGCAATCAATTAATGTTGAATGGATCTGCAATAAACTTTATCTGTGGGCAATTATATGTAGGCAGATTCTGTAGAAGATTGAATTCACGATTGTCGGCCAACGCATTAGTTTGCATCTACGGGTAACTTCTTCACACTATTGTTATCTCTGATTTTCACATCGCCGTTTACCCATCCTCGCCATTTTCATTTAAACACCATTTTACATATATATACAGTATATATATATATATATATATATATATATATATATATATATATATATATATATATCAGTTGTTGAATTCACTTGTATTGGTTGAGTCGATTATGCGGATTCCTTCAGAATTTATTATATGTGTGTCATCCAGCCGAGACTTAATTATCCCTAACTCCGCAGTCAAAGTGTTCATTTGTGCAGACAATACTCTGACTACTATTTCCAATCCGTCAGATGCCACCTTATTTAATTCAACAAAAATGATTTATTTTTAATAAATTATTTTTAGGAGTTTGCTCGAATAAAGCGCCTTCCACTTAGTAAAACTAATTACAAAGGTTTATTATTTTATATTGATTTCTGCGACTCGAAGGCTGCCTCCATCATTGTCCTGACTGCTTCATTTTCATTTGTGCACTTCTGCGAGGACTTTCTGTTGTATTCACTTCAGCCCTAAATAGAGCATTTTGAGCTTTGTCGGCCTCAAATATGGCATTTTTACACTGCGTAGGCTTCGATTCCTTTGTTCCGTAATCTTCATCAACCAAGAGGTAATGAGCGTGCGGTCGCGAGTAGATCACAAAAACCAGCTAACGGACAAAGTTTGTACTCGGCAAATCAATACGGTAAATTAACACATGATGAGCACACTAAGCAAACATCAACTTGATTTCTGCAAAATGAAATTGATTGTGCACGTAAACATTTAACCAATCCTAGCTTGTCCTGTGGAAATAGCTACACGCGGGAAAACGCTTTTGAATTTTAATTAAGTCTAGCTATGTGAGCACGCGTTCATAGTTGGAAACTGTTGCAAAAATAGGCGTCCAGGCACGCGCGATGGCATTGCCATTGGGACATCTTCAGCGGCCTGCGCAACAAAATTGTGCTATGTCTCTCCAATCTGAAATAACTGTACCAATCTTTACTTGTTGAAATATGAATGGTCTATTTTTCCATTTAAGCACAATTAATACCTGGTCGTTATTAGTTCAGTAAATCAGACCATAACTCGGAGTGAAGGCGCTACTGTACAATAAATGCGTATTTTAAATTCGTATCTGTTACTCAATATATATATATATATATATATATATATATATATATATATTATATATATATATATATAAGTATATATATATACTTATATATATATACATATATATATATATATATATATATATATATATATATATATATATATATATATATATATATGTACATATATATATATATATGTACATATATAAGTATATATATATATATATATATATATATATGTACATATATATATATATATATATATACTTATATATATATATATATATATATATATAGTATATATATATATATATATATATGTACATATATATAAGTATATATATATAGTATATATATATATATATATATATATAATATATATATATACTTATATATATATCATATATATATATATAAGTATATATATATACTTATATATATGTACATATATATATATATATTATATGTGTGTGTGTGTATATACCATTATGACTGCTAAATACATACATACACAAACATATACAGAAAGATTACAGTCAAATACTGTTTGTTGCGAAGATCTAATATATAT
>JAQBSW010008052.1:0-36616 GCA_029291075.1 Eudiplozoon nipponicum
CTACTAGTTTTTGCGCATATGACAGTAATTTATTTTTTAATGGCATGTTTGCGCTTTATAGAAGTTCTGACGCAAGGCGGCGGAGATTTATTTCGAAATTAGATAGTTCTAAAATTCAGTAAAGCACACGAATTAATTTAGTTTCCACGAAATTCCACTGAACTTCTAAAGGGAAGGATAGGCTATATATAAATAATGATTTATCAATTGTTACTAGCATATATTGAGTGTGGTATGTGGAAGAGGTGGCGCAATTGATAGGGTCCCAGATTCGAATGCAAATGTGCTCCGGTTTACGCCCCATTCACGGCAAATTCTGGACAGAACCTGGTGCGCTTCAAATAAAAACGAAATCGGTTTCATGGATGAATTGCCATTGCTTCAATAAGCAATTCTTATAATCATAATCCTTTCATAAATCATTAATATAATCTAGCTTCTCCAGTTGACATTATGTCTGATTTACACTGACAGAATTGTGGTTGCTATTTGGAACTGTAGGCACCACCTAAAGAAAACACATTGAATAAACAGCCTATACGTTTAATGCATAACTTTAAATACTGTCCTGTTTCCATGTCTACGATTTTATAGCACAGCCCGTTACCAAACGGTCAAAATTGCACTCGTCAAAGGAAGGTGCCTTGTGATGCAACGATTATGGCTCCAGGCTTTAATAAACGCATTGCAGACAGATTTTATTATTAAGATGCAAATCTGCTTTTAATCTAACATCCAAAATGAACGAGTTGATTTTGGTTTGGGTGACTGCATCTCTGAAAAATGCCCAAAATATTCAGCCTCAAAATGTGGACAGAATGATAACACCTTGATGAAGCATTTTTATTCCTATATGCCTTGTGACTGAAGTGAACTCGATAACGTGCCACGTAGACGGAGAAAATTTAACCCAATCGAGAAGTTCTTCAATTCTAATTACAGTTATGTGTGACCTTAACGCTGCAACCTCACCTGAGAGAAACAAGGAGCAATCAGTTACACACAAATTTAACACAGTTCAAAACGAGTAGTGTTACTGTCCATTTTTTTCAAACGAAGAACGCATCAAAATTGTGTAAGTCATAGCGATAAAACAGCGGTACTTATTTTGAATATACTAGAGAATGATGTCCAATGCAATGGTCGGATGAGCCAAGACTTTATTTGTCGCATTCTGGATGTTGGACTAAGTAGACCAGCATATGCTAATTATGGGCATCTAGATTTAATGAGGTAGTTTCGAATACTATTGATCATAAGGGTTATATCGGCACTACTTTCTTTATAAAATTCGGTGAGCTCTTAACTGTGCGGAATAAACCCATCAACGACTTTGGCTAGCAGAATAGCTTTTCAAGAGTGATGTTTAAATCCTGAATTTGATTCAATTTTGATGATACGGCGAATCGATGTATCGTCTTGCTGTGGAGATGCAAGATACGAACTTGCCTAATTGTTAGTCTTCCTGCATTCATAGATTTCCTTCCGGATTATTCAATTATAGTCTACTTGCTTTAGTTTTAAATAAGTCAGTTTTTAGAAAACCTTATTTTTAAACAATCAATGAATACGCAGGTGGTTGCAACAATTGTCTAAATCAAAACACCAATCCTATTTTATTTAACCAGTCGTGGGAAATGGAGAAACTACCGCCAGTCGCATGCACTTATCACATCGACTTTTGTGATCACATTGCGACAACTGATATATGTAGCAATGTGTCCTCATCAGTCAATACGAGGTCAATATAACTTTTAATCCACGTTGATTTAAATACGTTTTGTATGAGCCCAGAATGCCCTAAATATGTTAGTTGAATAAATAAAACTGAGCTTCAGATTTCTTATAATAATTAAAGTTATCGTTTATTGTAAACAAATTGCTGGAAGAAATCGTATCAGTTTGCGATGTATTAAGCAGTAATTATTATAAATACAGACCGGGTGGTGGTTGGAAGAATGCATACGAACGACCAGATAAAACCCACTACATAAAAATTGAAAAGTTGATTGAGAAAATTAATTATTTAATGAAAATAAAATACGACCAAAATGTGATGATTAAGTGAAGTAACAAATAGAACGTTTGTGGCTGCATCAATACTGTATCTTTTACGAATATTTCAACACAGTACATCATTACCGATTGTCCTAGTTGCTTAAGCTGTCACTATTCACCGCAAATTGGTGCATCGATCACAAATGATCGTCTACAAAGCTTTTTTTATAACATCTATGAAAACAGCCTCTTCCTCGGGAGCTGGGAAACGGCCGGTTGCCGCTTTGGAGAAGACTACCTCACCGTTAATCTTAATTTCGAAGTTTCCAGTTCTACCGGGATCCTTCGTTAGGGTCTAAAAGATTAATCATAAAAAGTACAACCATACTTACCACGGATATCCTCTCGCCGAATTCAGCAGAGAAAACGGAGGAGAGTCTCTGTGCCCTCCCCCCGTAACCTCAGGCACCACTAAACTTAAGTTAATTTGAAAGAATTAACCAACCAATACTGAATTTCCACTCGAACAACCATAATCGAATTCCTCTCAGCTGAATTTAACACAACAACAGAATCTCAACAAGATCAGTGAATCCGACCGATTGATTGTTTCGCAAATATGTGGCAGATATATAAACCTGAGATAAATTCAGTCTTGGCTTCAGTAGAATGTCAGTCTTCAGTCTTACTTCTCATTGGCTGTACATAATAGTAATCATTATTGGCGACTCATGCACTGGCCAATCACTTAATCGCTGTATACTTGCATGCGTATCAACTTAGTGTATGCCTACTGAATTATATGCCTTAGCAATATACAAACCTATTTCTTGTCAGTATACTTGTGTGTCAATTTCATAGTTTAAAGAATGGTCAGACGTCTGGTATTTACATTAATGTAACTTGTAAGCCTTAAAAAATAAGCGATTGATGATCATTAGTTAATTCTGTTGATTTATAACTAGTTTTCCAATTGAGGAATGTTCTTCCGTTTATCGATAAATCTTCACATTGCAGAAAAAACCACGGATACATTTTCATGTACGATTTTCGTCCTATCAATGGTTCAGTACAAAAATAGACAGTGAGTTATATAACTACTTACGAACTTACCGAAGTGATATGTTTGAAAACTGTATGTTTTACGACTTGTCGGAAAACGTCTTCATGTTCTCCTGTTAACATGCTTCCAACAAGTTTTACTAGACTCCAACGAAAAAGTTAGCAAACGCTCATCCGAAAATCTTCTTGATTGTCATTGATTGGTATTTCGATCGATACGCCGTCCGCCTTTTTCAAAATCCGTGTATCTATTTCAACAGTCAACTAATACCGATTCTAGCTAGTTTATTTGCTTAAATTTTGATCCATCTTCCGAAGTGGCAACATCAATCGAAAAATAGGGACATATTACTTTAAGATATAATTCATGTTGGCTGTTTTCTTCAGAATCGCGCTTATTATTGTCTGCACCTAATAAAAATAATCAACACGAACTTGTAGTCAGCACCATATGAACCGACAAGACAAATCGCATTAAAGAAGGCCTTGCAATTTGAGAAAGTTCTGTTTTATCAGGTCATATTTTCGCACTGTGAACTCGACAGTCGCCGAACACGTCTAATCTAGATTTTCTGTCTTAACCAAATGACTATTTAAACTATATTATTTTAGATTAGTTAGATTTTCAAATAGTCCATCAACTGTAATTCTTTATTTTCAATATTATAGAAAAGATACAGGTAGGATAGCAAAGAAGCAATTATTACGTGGGTAGTGATAAAAAACTCATTGAAACCCATATTCTGATTTTTTTAAGTTATGTATATGCAAATGTGCATGGGGTGTTGCGCACCTAGTAAAAATTAGTTCAAATAGCACCAGAAGGACAAAAGTTGGCATGAATGAAAGCTATAGTCACATACGTTTCGTGCTAACTAGCGACTCGGCATCAGCAGCCGGTAGTGCACCCTATGCCCACTATGAATTGGACGATACATGATGCCGACACGATGGATTTTTAGATATGCTAAATTTCATCGAATCGAGAATTACAACTACTTCTGAACACATGTTACTCCAGCAAATACATACAATTTGTTGTTAATCGATATCAATTATCACATTTCTTGGTAATAATGACATCATTCAATTACCGTCCAATTATCCCACATTTATTGACTAAATATTTAGTGCGTATAAGGCGTAATACTGGCATCTACTGATAAGTCGCTAGTGAGCACAAAACGAATACTCACATGAGATTAAAATTTCCGTTAATGCTGACTTTGGTTTAGCCTGATGGTCCTATTTATTTCGGATAAACAACAATCCCGTTACCTTTGACCAGTCGCGTAACAGAGCAGTGTTTGATTTATGAAAGTTGATTGCGCATTGTTTTCATTATATTTTAATTGTTAATAATTTATTTTCTATAGGAAATTGATTTACACTGGTTTCTTTCCGATTTGTAAGCTGCTGAGTACTCATCGCCTCTAGAGGCACGATGTGATATGTCCATTTGATTTGACTTTTAGATAACCATCTTCAGTATAATTAAGACTCGCAGCATAATTTCAACTAAAATAAAAGTAATTGAGATTCTCTACTTTGAACTGATCTATTCATAATTCTTTTAAACAGTACAAGTTAGATTGTAAATATTATTTAACTAAGTAAGGCAATTAAAAAAATATCGGTAACGCTGGTGGTGACGAAAATTACGTAAATCAATTTTGTGAGCTTGAAGTAAACACCGATCCATTTGTGCGTAACAAAACTGCAATCAGCCACACGTATTGACGCTTTTAGATCTTCCGTGATGAATATCAGAGCACAAAGGAAAACTGAATAACGAGGATCAAATATTAATTAATATACAAATTATGTAATATCATATATGCGACTCGCAGTTCTAGCAGTTGCGAATTGTCGACTAAAAAATTTCTATTCAGTCATAAGAATAAACATTTTGCAGCTTTTGCCACATTTATATAAATAATATTGCTAGAAAATCATTGATTGCGCGAACGATGGCACACATTCTTTAAATTAAGTTTGCGATATTATAATAGACACAAATCCTATTTAAGTTAACTAGTCGCACAACGTAGGAAAACGGGTCTAGACATTGCATGGCCAAACTGCCCATTTAGGATCATAACCACAATTCATATATAAGTTATGGAGAATCTGATATGCGGATCTCCTCTCAAGTGGTCTTGCATAAATTGTACTTGACAGGAAATGTCGGCTGCACAATTTCTATGCAATTTGAAACAAACACCAATCCCATTTTATCTAACCAGTTGTCGAACAACATAGCAAAACTACCTTCAGTCATACGTACTGACGCGTTTCGACCATCTATTATCATCAGAGTACGACGGCAAACTGTCTAACGAAGGTCAAGCCCTAATGCAGATTTATGTGAAGCAAAACTAGATACGCGTGTCCCACCTCTAGTAGTCTGGCGTATTTTTTAATTATTACAATCCAGGTTGCGGTCTTTAAATAAGCACCTGACGCACTAATTACTTACATATGCCCGTATAAACTAAGAATTGTATAGTGTAGAAAAGGCAATTCATCCAGTAGACCGGTTTCGTCCTTATTGGGAACTCATCATGTACTGGCCAGAATTTACCGCGGACAGGGCTCAAACCTGAGTACGTCTGCTTCGGAATCTAGTGCTCTAACCACTGAGCCACCCTGACATTTTTAATTGACTAGAAATGTCGGCTGCACAATTTCTATGCAGTCACGAACATTAAATTTTTGAAGCTATCGCTATATGTATATAGGTAATACGACTAAACCATCAATGATTACTTGGGTAATGATTACATTTCTTTAAATCAAGTTTGCGAGCATAAAATAAACGCTATTCCCAATATGCTTAACGATTTGCAAAACGTATAAAACAACCGGCAGTCACACGTATTGACGCGATTCACCTTTCATGAACATCACCACAGGACAATGGTAAGTTGACTAACGAGGATGAAACCGCAATTAATCTATAAGTTACAGGAAACCAGAAATGTGACTCTCACATGTAACTGCCTCGCAGAAATTGTATCTGACTGGAAATGTCGAATTTACAATTTATATGCAGTCACTAACAAGAATGTTTTGCTGATTTCGCCTCGTCTACCTAAATTATGTGACCAAACAATAAATGATTACGCGAATGGTGGCGTCAATTTATAAAAACAATTTAGCGATTTTAATTAAAGATGAAACTCATAGCATCAAACTAGTTGCCAAATGTTGCAAAAACACCGGCAACAACAAAACTACCGCCAGTCGCACGCACTGACACGTTTCGACCTTCCATGATCATCATCAGAGTACGACAATAAGCTGACTAGTGAGGATTAAACGGCATTTCATATATATATACGGAACAGAAAATTAGATATGTGGCTCTCACCTCTAGCAGTCTTGCATAAATCTTACGTGACTGGAAATGTCGGCTGCAGAATTTCTATGCAGGAAAGAACATTAACTGTTTGTAGCTTCTGCCACACACACACACACACGAATATATATATATATATAGACAATACAATTAAATAATAATTGATTGTGTGGGTGGTGGTAACAATTCTTTAAATCAAGTTTGCGAGCTTGAAGTAAGCACCAATCCCATTCAACATAAAACTATGTATAGAAATTGTGCAGCCAACATTTCTAGTCACGTACAATATATGCAAGACTACTAGAGGTGAGAGCCGCATATCTAATTTTGCTTTTTATATATATGCAATGCGGTTTGATCCTAGATAGTCAGTTTGCTATCGTACTACGATGATGATCATGGAAGGTCGAAACGCGTCATGCGTTGCGACTGGGTAGTTTGTTATGTTGTTCGATGACTGTTTACATACAATGGGATTGGTGTTTACTTCAAGCTCGCAAACTTGATTTAAATAATTGTTACCACCACCTGCGCAATCAATTATTGTTAAATTGTATTGCCTATATATGTATATGTGGCGAAAGCTGCAAACGGTTAATGCTCGTGACTGAATAGAAACTGCACAGCCGACATTTCCAGTCAAGTTCAATGTATGCTAGACTGCTAGAGGTGAGAGCCGCATATCTAACTTTGATTTCTATATATATTCATTGCGGTTTGATCCTCGATAGTTAGTTTGCCGTCGTACTCTGATGATGATCATGGAAGGTGGAAACGTGTCAGTCGGTGGAACTGGTGGTAGTTTTGTTATTTTGTTCGACAACTGGTTAAATACAATAGGATTGGTGTTTGCTTCAAGCTCGCAAACTTGATTTAGAGAATTGTTACCACCACCCGCGCAATCAATTAATGTTTAAATCCACCGGCAGTCACATGTATTGACACGTGTCGATATTCTATGCTCACCAACCGGGCACGAATTTCAACTGACTAACGGGAATCAAACTACAAATCATATATAAAATAAATGAAATAAGATACGCGGCTGTCACCTGTAACAATCTAAAATTAATTATCCTCGATTTCAAATATCGCCTGCGCAATTAAGCAATCACTGATTGCGCGAAAGGTAACATTAATGTTTAAAAACAATTTGGCGATTTGAATTAAACACGAGCCCCATTTCATCAAACTAGCCGCCAAATGTAGCAAAACCACCGTCAGTCACACGTATTGACACGTATCGACATTCTACGACCATCAAGTGGGCACGAAGACCAACTGACTAAAAGAAATCAAACCGCGAATCCTATATAAAATGCACAATATAAGAGACACGCGGCTGTCACCTGTAACAGTCTCTTATAAATTGTCCTTCATTTCAAATATCGCCTGCACAATTAAGCAATCAATGATTAAACGGATAGTCACATCAATTTTTAAAAATAATTTGAAGATTTGAATTAAAGACAAAACTCGCAGAATCAAACTAGTCGCCAAATGTAGCAAAATCACAGGCAGTCACGTGTATTGGAGCGTATCGACATTCCACGACCACCATCTTGGCACAAAGGCCAACTGACTGACAGGAATCAAACCGCAAATCATATATAAAATAAACGAAATAAAACACACGCTGTCACCTGTAACATTCTAATAAATAAATTGTCCTCGATTTCCATTATCACATGCAAAATTTCTATGGAGCCCTGAACATAGGCCACTTGCATCTGACGCTTTATTTGCATAAGTTATACAATTAAGAAATCACTGATTGCGTGGGTGAAGACAAAAGTTGTTTATATCTGGTTTGCGAGCTTAAATCAAACGTCAAGCCAATTGTATCAAACCAATCACCTCCCGTAGAGCGCTAAGGCCAGCTGACTAACGAGGATTAAACCGAAATTCAAATAAAAGTTACGTAAATACAAATGTGCTGCTCCAACTACTAGCGAACTGGCATACATTGAGCTTCACTTTAAATTTTTGCTGCTCCATATTTATACAGTCACGGTCAGGAAATGTTTGCAGCTTTCGCTACGTTTACATTGGCTATAAAATTAAAATCACTGATGCACGAGTGAGGAGAGCAATTGGTTAAATGAAGTTTCTGATATGCAAATAAACAGCAATCACATTGTAAATGACTTGTTTCGTGAGGTAGCTAATCTACCACCAGCCACGTGTGTTTCCAAGTTTTGACCCTTCATGATGATCATTAAAATACCATAGAAAGCGGATTAACGTGGATTAAACCGCAAATCATATATGCATACATTTATACTGGTTAAAAAATTAAAAGTGATTGATCGCAAGGGTAGGACAAATATACAATGAATGATTTCACTTAACAAATTTAATATATCCAAACTATCGGAAAACGTAGTAAAACAACCATTGGTCATACTTTCTTTTGCATCTAGACCTTCCAAGTACGTCGTCAGAGCACGACCGCAAATTGACTAACGATAATGAAAGTGTAATTAATATGTGGCTCTCACTTCATGTACTGTCACAAATATTGAGCTAGTCTGAAAACATCTGCTTTAAAACTTTTATTTAGTCACGAATATGAAGGTTTTGCATCTTTAATCGCATTTACATACGTCGTAATATATATCAGTCAATGAATGTGCAGTTGGTGAGGATAATTATTTAAACCATTTCAACAAACACCAATCCCAGTTTGTCTAAACAATCACATAACGTAGCAAAACTGCAATTAATCACACATACTAACACGTTTCAACCTACTAGGATCATCCTCATTCTAGTTTATACTGATAAATTTATTTACATAATGGATCATGTGTTTATGTCAAGGTCGCAACTTTGATTAAAGTAATCCTCAGGATACGATGTAAAATTAACTACTGCGAATCAAGCATAAATATTTGGTGATAAATAAAATATGTGGCACTTATTTCTAGTAGTCTCGCATACGTGAAACTTTTGCTACATTGTACAGTGACTGGTTAAATACAATGGGATTTGTGTTTACTTCAAGCTCAAAAACTTGATTTAAAGAATTATTACCACCACTCGCTAAATCAATGATTTTTCACTTGTAATACAAAGAGGAAATTGTCTGGGAATATCGGCTGCACCATTTCTTGGCAGTAAAATTTTTTAATTTAATACAGATTTATATTATTGAAAGTTCGACTTGTAGCTTTCAAATTTTGCAATGCCGCGTTTTGCGTACGCGGGTTGTAGCTTTGCACTAACAGTTTCACAAAAATACGATTGAACACAATTTCCACGTTGACTCTGTTTTGTTTTCGATCAGGCTGGGTGCTTATTTGTCTCTTTCTTCCGAAGGCTTCAGCATCGTTGATACTAACTATTGGAAATGCTGTTCTATACAAGCTTTGTTTACTGGCAACGTTTCGGAACGAAAATCCCCGTTTCATCATCGGGCCAATAATCACATATATACAAAGCGCAATACTCACAATAGCAGATATAAGTAAATGTTGTTGACTTTTATATATTATACTTGACAGGAAATGTCAGCTGCACAATTTCTATGCAGTCACAAACATTAACTTTTTGCATTTTTCGCCGCATGTGCATACGTCTCACAATTGAAATTCCTGGATAGTACGTGTGTCGACAAATATCCTTTAAATTATGTTTTCGAACTCGATTTAAACACCAATCTGATTTTACCAAACCAGTCGCCCAACACAGCAATACTTGATTTTAGAAAGTTTTTGTGCAGTGTCTTCATGATAAGTTAATTTTCCATAGTTGTCTTCTATGAGAATCTGATTTATACAATTATTTTTAGATCTGCAGATCGCCAAGTACCCATCACCACTAGAAGCACGACGTAATATATCCATTCGGAATTCAGGTATATACGATTTTACAGATTTTCTAAATAAGTTTTAAATCTATTTTTCATAGTCATTTTCAGCCTCATTATACCACATATTACAATTTAAAAGTTAACTAACGGCAATTGTGGTAATCTCGTTGAGACTGATCTATTCATGTTTCTTTTAAACATTCTATATTAGATAGCCATCATTAGTACACTAAGGTTTGGATAAGATCAAATATAGGGGGATCAGTAGATAGATCCGCCAAACGCATATATATATATATATATATATATATATATATATATATATATATTATAGCATAACTGTTTGATTAATGCCAAAACGTTCTTTAATTACTTCCTGCGAACACACGACTGAACGAATGTAGAGAGTTTACCTCTTCTAAGTGAATCTTTCATCTACGATTTTCAGATTTTTCTAAATGAGTTTTGAATCTGTACCTCTAGTCATTTTCAGCCTCATTGCTACATATTACGAGTTAAAAGTTAACTAACGGCAATTTTGGTAATCTCTAAGTTAAATACTGTTTGTTGCGAAGAACTAATATATATGCAACTATGTATTAGGTTTTGCGAACCTAGTAACAAATTAGTTCAGTTGTGACCAGAAGGATAAACCAAAGGCAGCATGAACGGAAAGTATAATCTCTAAGTTAGTCTTTCATCATACACCTCCCGACATCCTCATATCAATCTAAATCTATCTACATATTTGTATAACTCATACACGTGTATACATACATAGATAATTCAGTAGTCGTGTGAGTTAGCATAAATTCATGTTAATTATGCGGTAGTTTTCCTAATCTCTATATCTGTGTATGGGATCGACAATGCCTAAATTTCAGCCAACACTTCCTTCAAATTCGCTTGCGCCAAGTGTTTATCAGGTTAGGAACAATTCGAGTAATTCTATTTAAATATACTTTAGTAACGTCAAAGGAATTTGGTCATGAAGACGAATGTGAAAACAAACTAAATATACTCGCAAACTACATAATGCGTAACATTGGAATTAAAAAGCATAGAGAGAAAGGGGGGAATAGAGGGAAAGTGAAATAAACGATTCAATTTTATACAGTTATTAACTTAAAAAAGAAAATAAGTGGTCTAATGTACTTCTTCATTTAAAAAAAAACTTTCGGTAAAGGCATGGGACTGATATAATGTTAACTGGAAGACAATTAAAAAGCAAAGTATTAAGAATAAAATAATTTCACTATATCTAAAGAGACAAAATAATTCAATCATAAAACTCGTGGGAAATTTGAGATAAAATTCACCGAAACCATTCTGTCTACTCTGCCCAATGGGCAATATCTTATTAAATAACGTTGTCTCTTACTAGGTTTTAGTATCACCTCCGATTCATTTGAACTGCGTTATATGCCAATCGATAAAGCTTCATTGAACATTGAGTCCCGAGAATTTTATACAGATTTTGCCTTCTTGATATCGTATTTGAAGTTTTCATTAATTGATTTTCTGTTTATTTAGGTAAATCTACTGCAATTGCGTATCGAAATACATTTACAACCTTCCCAGTTTATATTATAGCGTGTCTCCT
Source organism: Eudiplozoon nipponicum (assembly GCA_029291075.1). NCBI lineage: Eukaryota > Metazoa > Platyhelminthes > Monogenea > Mazocraeidea > Diplozoidae > Eudiplozoon > Eudiplozoon nipponicum. Next base: position 11,839 of record JAQBSW010008052.1, read on the forward strand.
GTGAGTGTCTGGCTAGATCCGATCTCTCAATATGTCAATATTTGCATGCCATTCTATGCTCGCACCAGTATTTTTAGTGGATGCATGGTCTTCCCTTAATAAATAATATTACAGTCCTTGTTATATATCTAATATATTCCTCATGTATTCAGGGGTTCTTGAATTCACCAATATTTGTTGGGTCGTTTATGCGGATTTCCTCAGAGTTCACAATTAATGTATCGTCTGGTCTAGATCTAATACTCCGAGGTTAAGCTGTTCGTTTGCACAAATACTATTCTTACTATTATTTTCAAACCATCAAACTAGGTCATTTTGCTCAACACAAATGCTTTCTTTTCATTGTACCCTTCCTATGTGCAAAAACAAAAATAAATTTTATCAAATACAAGAAACGATTCTTTCTCATTATCTCCTCAAGTATCTACTAATTTTATTAAAGCTCGCATTTCAAAAAAATTTTATTATTAATCAATTATTTATAGGAGTTTGCTCGTACAACACGCGTCCATTTAGTAAAACAAGATACAAATAATTATAATCTCATATTCACTTTTGCGGCTCAAATGCTGCTTCCATTATTGTCCTAACTTGGCTTCATCATAATTCATGCAGTTCTACGAGGACTTTCTGTCGTATTCAAATCAGCCCTAAATAGGACCATTGGAGCGTTCTCTACCTCAAAGGTGGCTACAGCTACAGGGGCTTTATTTATTTTTCGTGGTTGGATAGCTTATTGCCTAATGTAAGTGCTTGCTTTATTACTATTAGGATTTAAATTCAGCTTTTCACCACAAGTTAGAGATTGATACTGTCGTAATAATTAGCCTTTCTAACTGTGTTTCAAGTTTTATCTGTTCCAAGCTAAAATCGAATTTGCTTATCATATCCTTTATCGTTCTTGCCCTTAATTATATCAAGCACCAATTTTTCATGAATATCCCTTTCCGTTTCTTCATTTGATCCTCTCCGTTTTTCGAATGAATTAAGTTTTACGAACCTAGTAACAAATTAGTTCAGTTGTGCCAAGAAGGATAAACCAAAGACAGCATGAACAGAAATTATAATCTCATGCACATTCGTTTCGTCCTTACTGGCGACTCATCAGTAGGAGCCGTTATTACACCCTTTAACCACTATATATTTGAGTGACAAATATGGAATAATAGGACGATACAATCTCCTAGACGAATGTGTAAACCTGCAGTAGAGTAGCTAACATCGTATAGAGTGACTTAGCGTTGAAGTCGCATTGTCGAGACTATACGATGTTAGCTACTCTACTGCAGGTTTGCACATTCGTCTAGTAAAATGTATCGTCTTATTATCCCACATTCTTCAACCAAATATATAGTGGTTAAAGGGCGTAATACCGGCTCCTACTCATGAGTCGGTAGTAAGCACGAAACGAATGTGCATGAGATTATACTTTCCGTTCATGCTGTCTTTGGTTTATCCTTCTAGTCACAATTGAAGGTATCAAAATGTTTGTGACCGGGGCAGTTAACCATAATGTTCAATAATAACACATTTAAGTTGTTTATAAAAGTTCTCTCGAACATAAAGTAGGTAGAGACCATACATACATTAAAAACTTCCGGAACATTACTTGCCGTCATTTTTCTTCTTTCTATTACTACCGGAAGCTCAGCTAGAAAGCCTTTAACACACGAAAATACAGCGTAGTATACAAGGATACAACAGTCAAGATTGCTAATCTATCTATTAAAAATATGTAAATAATAAAAAATGTGCATATATATATATATATATATATATATATATATATATATATAATATCATATGGCAGGATTTTGAATATATGGATATTTTCAACATAAACACAATGTTGTATGAGGTAGAATATTAAATTGTTCTAGTAGACAGGTTCCATCCTAATTGGTAACTCCTGAAGTACAGTCCAAAATTTGCCACAGACGGGATACGAACATGGGTACATTTGCTTCGGAGTCTGAGAATATTCACTGTGCCACCTGTGCTGCATACTACACGCAGTGTTAAATCATATTCCAGCTTATACTTTCTGGTTAGCATTTCCTCACAGGCGGAACATATGTGAAATCTCGTAATATCTGAAGTTTTATCCAACTAAGCACACACACACATTAATATATATATATATATATATATATATATATATATATATAAGCGGCAGACAGATCCTAAATCCCCACGCGAGTCAGTTCTCTCCAAATCATTCATAATCTACAAATTCTCATGTATGTCCGGTAGCACATATATTGGATTTACAAAGTAGCAAATGATCAACAGAATCCTGCAGAGTTAACCGCAGAAATTGATTAAAAAAGGCTTGACACCTCCAGGAAAATCAGCTATTTCCGATCATATATTGGAAACGGGGCACCCAGTCAATTTGAACAATTTCTCAATTCTACATAAAGCAAAATCAGAAAAATTATTATATATCTATGAAACCCTTTATATAAAACTACAAACGGCTGGCGGTATTTTTGTTATATTGTTCGACGACTGGTTAAATACAATGGGATTGGTGTTTACTTCAAGCTCGCAAACTTGATTTAAAGAACCTGGCCTAAATATTCAAAAGTTTCATCAACATGATATTCTAATCGACTGGTCACGAATCACACAATCCAACAATTTACTAGCATCCAGACAAGACCAAACACCCCCACGATCGGATTTTACCTGATCTGCGTTTTGACTAACGCAGCTTTCATTCGATCGGATTTGCAACAAATTAAACGGGAAAAGCAGCTGTACATACGAAGGTAGAAATTTCAAAACAATATGAGCATTCAACACTGCAATCCGCACACCCTACGCTGTTACAAAATGAACAGAAAAAAATTGAGGAACAAAATGAAATGAAAGACAACTCTCGGGAAAACAAAATTCGTACAACTAATAGCCAACAATGCGAAAAGTTGGTTAACTCTCAATCCATCAATACAAGAATGACTAGATCTCAGACATCAATCTGCAATACAGGAATAAAGACCTTTACATGCAAACAGGCACACACATAGGCACATACACATACACAAACTTACTAATCAGCCCGAACAATGAATAGAAGTAAAACCGGATCAGATTGCCACCCACATAGTCAAATAAAACCCAGGATGCGTATAAATGAAAGATTCTAAAGTGAAGTTTAGTAATCTCGAAATAAATGGCCATTATCCACTTTGTTATTAATGTGTGTAATATTCGAAGGCAATTGGCATTTTAAAGAATATATATATATATATATATATATATATATATATATATATATATATATATATATATATAATAGTGCGCGCGTAGGTTTCTATTTATGTATGTAGTGAAAAGTATTTTTGAAGCTCTTATAGTTTGTCTGATCCAAATCTTAGCGGGATAACTGTTGATAATTCTATCTGAGAATGTTTAAAATCTATAGACATATTAGTTTAGACGAGAGTGCCACAGATGCTTCTTCGTGTTTTGCTATTTTGTTCGACGACTGGTTAAATACAATGGGATTGGTGTTTACTTCAAGCTCGCAAACTTGATTTAAAGAATTGTATTTACAAGAGTTCATACAAGCAAAACGAATATTTTGTCTATGCTGATGCATTAATAGTCTTCGTGGATATCGCTTAAGCGTTTGGTTAAATTTCTTTTGATACTATTATGAAGGTAATAAGTTCATTAAAGGTGAATCTATATATTTTGAGACTGTTAAATTTTTATTTATATAATAGAAGAATGACAAGTTATGTTATTAATAATCAATCTATACGGTTGAGGTTCACATCTGGAATATCGCAGGGCTCGAGCCGTCTGTACAAAATGTGTTCTTATGTGTGAGATAAGGAAATATGCTAATGCTGTGAAAAAAGTCTTACCTATTGATCCACATCCTATTGAATATACGATAAACAATATAACATTTGGTAATGACTATTTTTTAGAATAAAATAGAATAGAAAAGAATATCTTTATTTGGATTCTAACCACACATGTTCCATCAAATAGATAGTAATATTTTAAAATGTACAATACATAAAATATATCACATCAAATAATTATGCCCATTTAGTCTCAAATAGCCAAGTAAATCTCAAAATTTATGATAGACGATTTATCAACATCTGAAGATCTATTAGTGATATCACTGCATACGCTATATCGTTTTTGATACAATTATTATAATAAAGAAATAATGGTCTTTTTATTAATCGCATTTGTACCATAATTGATTTTATAATTAATTATACATTTATCACGAAGTTCACAAACCTGTTAATTGGAAAAATAACAACTATTACTAGAAATTGCTTATTTTTAACGTTTACTAATGTGATGATATTATACATAATAATTCAAATATAATGATGCAGATAGAATTTTAAAAATTTCAAGAAGGTATGTTGCTGATCACAATTATCCTTGTCTTTTTTTCAACCACGAGAAAGTATTATCATAATCAAAATTAAAAAATCAGTGGGATTTTATATTTTTTATAGTTCAGTACATAAAAATTTAAAAGACATCTTAGATGGAGGCATTTCTCTAAGCCCCTTTGGCAATTGATTGTAAATTTTGTAAATTTTTGAAAAAGAAAATAACTTCCTCGCAACATTTCCCACCAAAGGAGGAGAGACCGCCAAATATCCAGATCTAGTTCCAACTTCATGAATCTTTCTTATTGGATTCATATAGGCACCAGTCCACTGATTCAAGTGGAATACTTTTATGCAATAGCACATCCTCCGAAACCATAAAGTTTGCCGTGATATGTTGGCGCATATGGTGCAGGACACAGGGCTAATATGTTTCACAACTTTTCTTTGTACAGCTTCTAGCTTATTTGACAATCCCATTTTTATTGGATTCCAGGTGGCGGAAGCATATTCCCGTATCGACATAATCCAAATTATACACATTTGTAATTTTATATCGTTATATATGATATATCTATTTATTACTGCCCATCTTTTCTTAGCGCTGCTAACTATTCTTTCAATATGTCTCTCAGCAGAAGCTGTAAATTTGAGTGGATATTTAATTATGCTCGGGTTGAATATTCATTATTTTAAACGGAGGCGTTAAAATGTTTGTCGTTGAACTTATTTAAATTACATATATCCCCATGATGCATTGGTTGATAATGTTATCAAAATCCGGTTAAAATAAGAATTTATTTAATTTGGTACGATTCTTCATTGTACAGCTTCTGCGAAGATGTGCATTGAAAATAAAGTAGGCTACGTTAAAAATGATGCGCATCGATAATAATAAATATACTGACAACAGAAATACAACTTAAAATTGATATCACTTTGACAAGGCGTACCTCTGAATATTCAGCTGCTATTTGGAACTAAACTATTAAGGATCTGACTTTATGTTAGAAGCTGTAAAAAAAACAGCTTTGAAAAATATTTGCACTTTGTCTTTTGTAGCCAATGAATCTAGGTTTCAATTTGTGGCTTTAAAATCTTTATTGTTTAGGTTCATTAATTGAAGAAAAATATTCTACTTCAATCAATTGGCAGGCATGGATATTGACCCGGTTTAATAAAATCATTAAAAAGGGTTTGCCTGCAATTACTGTCTATATTTGAAAAGCTCGCAAGTAAATTCTTTTTATTCTCCAAAATTTATCTATTATATAATCAATTACCAAATATACTACGTAAAAAGTCCACGGACATGATCTGGCTTAAATTATTTAGTGCTTAAATAAAAAAAACACTATTATGGTTTCGATCTTCTGTAGTTCGAATTTCATAATATTTTTTTTGGATTATTAAGTTGATCAGATAAAACAATGAAGTGCAATCCTCTTTACGCTTTTATTTATTTTATTCCATAAATCTTTGTTGTGTTCACAGGGCGTTTTTAATTTGCTGTTTTACCACATTATTGATAAAATTTCACATACAATCTGTTTTCTTAAGGTTTGAGTTCATAAAATTGAGAATATTTGGAGTCAGCCCATGATATTGCATTACAACTTTGCAAAATTTAACTTAACATTGTGTCTTAAGAAAAACTAGAGAAATAGAGAAATTCGTTAACTATAGTTTTGTCTTATCTTTTTACAAATTTTCAAATCGTTTAATATATATTGTTTCAATTCAAAGATGTTGTAGTCAAATTTTATTGTATAACATAATCTTGATATAATTAAACAATGAAATTGATTGCGCGAGCGGTGACAACAATTATTTAAATCAAGGTTGCGATCTTGATGTAAACACCAGTCCCAAAATAGACATTCATCTATTAGTATAAACTAAGCATTGTGGTATGTAGAAAGGCAATTCATTTAGTAGACCGATTTCAACCTTATTGATCACGTCTGTTTCGGAATCTGCTGCTCTATCCAATGAGCCACTCTGTGGCAGTGCGCTTGTATTAAGTAAGTGAGCAAGTATGATCTATAAAGTTGTTATCTCCGAAAGTGGTTTAAGTTAAAATTTGAGGATAATTCTGATCGTTCATTTTTGTTGCAGCATAATTTAATTTCAACAATCTTTTTTCGCTTATATTATCTTGTTTTACCGGTATTATTTGAGTGCGTGTTATTGTAAAGATTGTATTTTATGGTTAATATCTTTTGGTTTGCATATAAAAAATAATTGAATCACTGATTGATGGTTGGTCCGGCTACATTTGATTTCTAATCTTTTAACCATTTAAATACTTTTAAATAAATAACATATGCTTATTATTACTATTATTATTATTATTATTATTATTATTATTATTATTAATTATTATTTTACTTAATTTTCTATATTTAATGAATGATTTTTTTATTTTAGAGCAATATATTTGGCTAATCACTGTCTCGTTTTGGTCCGAAAATTGGTAAATTCATTCTATTATTCAATGTTTCGCGAAATTAATAGTTTCTCGATTGGGCTAAGTTGTTATTTACGATGACTTAATTTTATTTTGTGGATTTTGCAATATAATTTAGAGATATTAATTTATTATGCTATAGATAGTTTTAAATACAAATTTGGTTCGGGTTTAAGTTGGTTAGTTATTATTTTATTTTTTAAAAGGTTATGGTTTGCTAATGTACGGTTGGGTTAGCTTAAGTAAGTATTCTTTTTTGGTCATATGCGAGCTTCTTTCAGTAATTAAAGGTTTCATTTTGATTTAATTTGTAAATTAATAATTTTTAGGTGTTTATTTAGAAGTTATATTCATTTAAGTAATTCATTTGGTTTGATTTATTAATTTTTGCTCTATTTTATTATTTTAATTTGTTTCCTCTTTGAGTGTAATTGTAGAATTTTTGTTTTACCGAATCTGAAAGAGATTTAGTTAGTGTATTTAATACTGAGTATTCCTGGATCACAAGTTCTGATGTATTCACACCTCTCATGACTACCACTAAAGTTTGACTAACTAGCGACGATCAAGCCGAAATTCTGAAATAGGCAAAGCAAACATAAGCATGCAGATCTCACCTCTAGTAGCTCCGTATAAATTATATTTGATTGGAAAGATCAATTTGGCAATTCCTATATGGCTTCCATAGTTAACATTCTGCAGATTTGGCCACACATAAATAATTTATTGAATAGGTGGTTGATGGTGACATTTCTTCATATAAAGTTTGCGAGATTGGTATAAACACCAAGAAGTGTAGATTATGGTATTTCTCATGCACTGACCAAAAACTGACATTATTATGTGTTTTATTGAACCTCATGATTGTGGCCTGTTTATATATAAAATGTAGAAAGTTATCAACATGCCTAATATCTTGTGAACACTCAATTTTGTATATTTATATTTAATGCCAAACTGGCAATTGTTATCCTTCCGTTACGACGTCGTTCAACCGTTCTTAATGCTTTGCATTAAAACAGGATTTTATAAGTTTTGGGCGCTCTAAAAATAAGTTTTTTAGAGGGTGTGGTCAATGACTGAGCCACATGCAAAATATTTCGTCATGGATACATTTGTAAACAAAGACGTCACAATAAAAGGGACTATTTTTCTTTAAACTGGACTATGCTTCTGGCCGACGACTTAATGAATTGTCATTAATTAGGAGTTTAATTTCAATTATTACTTTTAGTTCAATTTAGGCCATTTCGTTTAATCTGCTTTACACACTCATTATGATCGTTTCTTCATTCAAGACATTTACCAACTCTTGTATATAGTCTGATTTTTCCTTTATCGCAACGTTTTTGCCTTTATCAGAGTGTAATATTGTGGTGTCTGGATACCACTCATTTTGATAAGCGCATTCAAAGAATGCTTTCTACATACATGCTTTTCTGTGCATTGAGACGATTTCAAATGTGAAGCCTAAGAAACTAAAGTAGCCTTATAGCTGTATTTGTATTCAGTGCTAGTTTTGTTTGGCCAAGTCGCTGGGTGGCTCAGTGGTTAGAGTAACAGATTCAAAAGTAGACGTCCTCAGGTTCGAGCCCTGTCCACGGAAAACTCTGGACAGTACGTGATAAGTTCGCAGTAAGGACGATGCGTGTCTATTGTATGAATTGCATTTTCTACATTACACAATACTTAATTTATATTTTTTTAAATGTATATACATAAATAATCACACTGGTGTTTGCATCAAGATCGCAACCTTGCTTTTCATAATAATGCTAACACTAGGTTTGCCGAGTTGTTAAATGGATTTTCTGGAGTAACAGATGTTCAGAAATAGTTGTAATTATCATTTATGTTAAACTAAAGAATACATTGAAATTCATTGTGCTGGTACCACGTACCGACTCGGCAACCATATTGTAGATATTACGTACTGACACAATAGCCATAATGTCCGTACCCTTTACGGGCTTTGTATGTATATTATATACAGTGAGTTTGCTTTGAAGTCGCATTGTTGAAGACTTTATATGAAGTTAGTTCCACTACTGCAGGTTCACAAATTCGTATAGAAGAATGTGCGGTCCAATTGTCCTACATTACTCACCCAAATATATAGTGGGCAGAGGGCGTAAAATCGGTTCCTACTGCTAAGTCGCCAGTAAGCACGAAACGGATGTGCCCGAGATTATACTTTCCGTTCATGCTGTCTTTGGTTTATCTTTCTGGGCATATTTGAACTTATTTGTTTCTAGGTGCGCACAACCTAATACGTAATTGCATATACATTATTTCACCGAAACAAAGAGTATAAAACTGCTATAAATTATATTATTTTGTCAAAAGTGTTATCTCGTGGTTGAGAGTGTGTCGATTATTGCTGAATGTTTGACCTTGACATTAAAACCAATATATTAATGTTCAAATCAGGATTTAATGTTCTTTGACGTCCAGATAATAGGCATGTGTACTTCGTTGATAATTTTAATTTTTAATTGAGAAAAACATGCAATGTTGGATTATAATTTATTCTTTCCAATCTGGTCGTACAGTTAAATGTATATTTGATTATCAAGGGAAGAACATTAATTAAGTGGTTCTAAAAATAGAGCGGGTTCAATGATAATAATTGGCCAACAATGACAACTTTTAAAAAATTGGCGCACATGCAATCGCATAGTCTACATTTGTATGATCGCAACGGAATTAACTTTACCTGAGGTTAATTTCGAAGTTGGCTTTGCCTACTGTTGAAGCCGCCGATCATGAATCGTAAATTTCGTTATTCAACACTTCAATCAGAATGAAATATTTAATGCCGTTCGTATTGGTGTGTTCTCCGCAGTTGATTTGTGCCGAATAAGGAGTTCGATATTTAAGAAATATTTCGTCATTTCTATACAATTCCCACGACATTTTGAAGTGAAATTCAATAAAATAAAACGTAGAATCTATATGATAAAAGTTCGTTGATTGCGCGGGTTCATGATTACAATTAGTTAAAGCAAGTTCGTGTACTTGAGATAAACACCAATTCATTTGTAATTAAACTGTCACAAAATGAAAGGCATCTCCATGGGATTGGCGAAAGATTGTTTGCGTTTTTGGCAGTTTCAATAAAGTGGGATTTATATCACTTTGAAGATCGTGAACTTGATTTAAAGAATCTTTACATTTGTTAAAATTTAACTTGTATAAAATATAACATGACTATTAGAATAAGAACAGTTTAGAAAGCATGATTAACCTTCTTCCTATCAACTCTGCTTATAAGAAAGACCATATATATTTAAATCAGAGAAGTATCTAGGTTTTACCTGATTATCGGGTTGCGATCCGATTTGTTTGCATCCACTGTCTTCCTGATTTTTGTTCCATAATTTTCGATATCCAGATACGGATATCTTTTTCAATGGAAAGCTCATCATAATAAGTTGACAATCAATATGTCAAGTGGAAATATTAGTTTAAACTAATATTTCAACTTGACATATTGTTTGTCAACTTATTATGATGAGCTTTCCATTGAAAAAGATATCCGTATCTGGATATCGAAAATTATGGAACAAAAATCAGGAAGACAGTGGGTGCAAACAAATCGAATCGCAACCCGATAATCAGATAAATATTCTATTTCCTGTCGCGCAACATGTTTCTTTTAAATCTATAATCATTATTTAATTCGTCTTCCGTCAATAATTAAATTAATATACTATTATGGTCTGTTCAACGACCAACATTTCATTGTCTGCCGAATTTGTATAGTTGTTTTGTAATTAGTGAGGCGACGACTGTCATCATAACTCGGACGACTATGTACTGGTAACACAGACATCCAAACTTTAAACATCCCTTACTATTGTTTATATCAAGGTCGCGATCTTGATAAAAAAATCCAGTCCCATTATATACGTATATTTTTCAGTATAAATTATTCATTGTATAATGTAGAATAGACAATTCATCCAGTAGAACGGTTTCGTCCTTATTAGGAAATATTCATGCACTATCCAGTATTTGCTGCGGACGGGATCGGAACTAGGACACGTCTGCTTTGGAGTCTGTTGTTTTAACCACCTATAATCTGTCATTATACTGCAGACACCAGGCTACCTGTGCAAGTAGTGTTGAGTGAAGACAAAACCGATCTACTTTATGAATTAATTTTTCTACCTTATACAATGCCTAGTTTATACTGACACATGTATGTATATGATGGGACTGAAGGTTATATCAAAATCGCAGCCTTGATTTAGATAAGTATCACCACTCAATCAATCAGTGTTCGTTTAATATTCCCTTACTATCGGCATTTGCATCATCGGAAAACTAGAATACTTGCGCTGAGCAATTGTGTCTTATTTTAATGGAAAGATTTTCGGGACTTCTTAATTTACAGGAAGAGTATTTGTATGCGTGTAACATTGTTCGACAGATAAGAACTGTTGAAATTTACTATCTGAATAACTTTCCGTGCATTTGAGCCTGATTATTCTTTTATTTGAGATAATACTTAAAAGATAGTATTTCTGCATATCCATCACTTTCAGAGCTCGCCAAAACAGAAAGGTAAAAGGTAACAGTTAAATGAAGAAAATTCAGTACTAAGAATGAGTGACTTAATGATGTTTTTCAAGCCATATATTAGTTAGTATTGTTCACAGTTGTGTGAAAAGGAAACATCGATGTTTAAGTGTTGAAATCTAAATTTGATTTCCATATATATTCAATGCGGTTTGATCCTCGATAGTCAGTTTGCCGTCGTACTCTGATGATGATCATGGAAGGTCGAAACGCGTCAGTGCGTTGCGGCTAGCGGTAGTTTTGTTATGTTGTTCGACGACTGGTTAAATACAATGGGATTGGTGTTTACTTCAAGCTCGCAAACTTGATTTAAAGAATTGTTACCACCACCCGCGCAATCAATTATTATTTAAATTGTATTGCCTATATATGTATATGTGGCGAAAGCTGCAAACAGTTAATGTTCGTGACTGCATAGAAATTGTGCAGCCGACATTTCGAATCAAGTTCAATGTATGTGAGACTGATAGAGGTGAGAGCCGCATATCTAAATTTGAATTCCATATATATTCAATGTGGTTTGATCCTCGTTATTTATTTTTTTTTTTTATTTTTATTATTATTATTTAATTTTTAAATTTTTTTTTTTTTTTTATTTTTTTTTTTTTTTTTTTTTTTTTTTTTTTTTTTCTGGCGGTAGTTTTGTTGTGTTGTTCGACGACTGGTTAAATACTGTGGGATTGGTGTTTACTTCAAGCTCGCAAACTTCATTTAAATAATTATTACCACCACCCGCGCAATCAAATATTGTTAAATTTACTGGAGATATTGCAAGTTGATGATTCTAATGGAATTTAATATGAAGAAGATATGTAGAACGCGAATTTCTTTTTTATTTACACTAACTATTGATATCTTCTATCGGTGACACTATAATTAATTATAATATTTTAGAATTTAAAAATAGTATGATTTATGTTTTCTTCAAATATTACTTAAGATAGAATTAAATGCATTTCTTAACAGTTAATATAAAATAATTCGCTTGTCGATAATTAAATATAAAATGCATGCTGTATGCTTTTAGTACATTCAAGTGGATTAATGAGTTTTCGAAAGGAAATTTTAATTCTTACCGATCATATTTTTTGTACGTTAGTATAAATCGAAAGAATATTTGTTTTTTAAAGCAAAAGTTTAATACTAAAACATGTTTGTGCAGCACAGTACAACAGACAATTTTTCGTCAGCCTTTAGCTTAAGTGAAAAGTTTCGTTATTTATATAAAATATGCTTCAAAATGATATGCGAAGAGACGACTCGAAAGATTGTTTACAATATCCAATATCGTAACATATTCTTAACCAATTTATCACGCGAAAGTATAGCAATATTTAAAATTAAGTACCGACACACGCGGAAATACACATTCATGCGGGTTAATCATTAATTCATGCCCAATTCATGATCAGAAATAATTATCTCTATTTTAGCTGGAAAGAGCGCATATCACATACAATGATTTCAGAAATTGGCCATATTTTGCCGTTCATGAATCGAAAGACACGTTCACTTGTCTCGTTTCGTGTGTCATTCTTAAAATCGATGTGTTCAGCAGTGGCGCAACATTTGTCCCCTTTGTCACATGGCCTTTTGAAAATGTTCTGAGTGTTGATTATTAGTATTCGGTCAGACTTAAGCACAGAACGTTATGCTAAGTTATTGAATTTGCATAAGAAGAAAATATTTTTATTGAAGTTGTTAATATATATATATATATATATATATATTCATATATATATATATATATATATATATATATATATATATATATATATATATTCATAGTACCCCTTCCATGTGCCAAAGGAAAAAGAAATTTTAACAGATACAAGAACCTTTAGTATTCTCATATTCTTCTCAATTATCTTCAAATGAACAACTTTATAGAAACAAATTTAAACGCAATAAAAAATAGAAAAATTTAAAAATGGAGAAAAAACCAACTATACGTGTGAGGTTTCAACGATGTGTTGCGCAATTGCAGACGTGTATTCATCATTTGATTAGAAAAAGGCGTTTAAGTTGCAATTTTCTCTCATTCGAGTAATTAACCGTCTGGTCGATCGGCCTACTTAAGTGATCGACAATCTGCACATTAATATTGACAAATAATATTTGATGTCGACATTAACCGATGCTTCTCTTTATTGCCGGTAAAGGCATAAGGTCTTCTGTCTTTGAATAGCATTCTGTAGTTTATCTGTATTAAATGTGGTGTGCTAATTTTGACTTATTATTATATATATATATAAGGTATATATATATATATATATATATATGCATATATATATATATATATATATATATATATATATGTGTGTGTGTGTGTATGAGTGTATACATTTGTTATGCACCAATTTAAGATACAATTTTATCAGCAATTCAAAAGTGCCTAACTAATCTAAGGGCTAATCGTTATTATTACTTTAGTATAAATCAACACGTTGCTTTAACAAACCTGATAGGTCATAACACAAAAGGTATGGCTCCAAAATGTATATTTAACATTTTAACATGGCATTGTTATTTGAACGTGATTATTAGTAGCATTTATAAATGAACTAGATGAGAAAAATGATTTCAATGATTATGACACAGAAAATATGCATGTACTGTATCCCGTGGAAAATTATGAGAAATAGACTTTATATGATTGGCTTGATATTGAAGGTAAAGTAGAATTTTACATATGATTATACCCATGCTAAATATGGCACAGAAAATTCTTTAGTGTTTTATTCAATAACAGTAAAATATGTCATGTCAGTACATTGTAAAACGAGTCATCTATTGTCTATATTTGTGATTGGCTAAGACCAGAAAAAGACACTGACAAAAGGCAAAGGACGGTAGTCTGATGTAATAAAATTATTCGATCGACTGCTAGTATATGTAATAAAACCAAGTATTGTTCTATATGAAGTATTTGATTAACAAAATGGACACTGTAATTATATTAACAGAATGATCACGAATAAATTGGAATGTTACACTAAAATGTAGTTCCATAAATGTAAAAATAAAAATTCCACTAAGGCAATGTACAATTGTGTTATCTATATCATCCGCCAACAAAACTTGACGTCGATTACGTTAAATTTAAAATGAACTCGAGAAAGAGGTCTGTTCGCGTTTGTCGAGTATGATCTGCATTAGATTTTGTAATTCTCCATTTATTTTAACGCACGGGCGTACTAGTTGACAATTAATATTTTGATGAAACTTCATTTTTATTGCCATAACATTCTGTTTTAATTTGAGTGTGAATACAGAAATCAAATGAAGATTTCAATCGATCAATGAAAATTGGTTTATGGTTTCTGTTGTAGTCGCTAACAAAAGTTTGGGACCTTACTTTATTATTGAGTGTAATTTGGTTTCTGAGTGGGCTGTATCGCGTCCATTTGTACATAAAGTTGTTTACATGAGTATAAACTTTACCTATATTGGTTGGGTCGTTTATGCGGATTCCTTCCGAATTTATTATGTCTGTCGTCCAGATGAGACTTAATTATCCCCAACTACACGGTCAAACTGTTTATTTGTGTGGACAATACTCTTGCTAAGTTTTCCAATCCGTATGGAATCATTTTGCTCAACACAAATGCTTTATTTTAATTTAATAATTTATTGGAGCTTGCTTATATTAAGCGCGTCAATTTAATAAAAAAATATAACTATTTATTATATTATAATAACTTCTGCGATTTGAAAGCTGCTTCCATCATTGTGTTGACTGCTTCATCTTAATTCGTATAGTTCTGCGAGAAATTTCTGCTGTATTCACTACAGTCCTAGATAGAAAAGTTGGAGCGATCTCTTCCTCAAATTTTGCTATTGCTACAATGAGCTATCTACAGCCCTAGATAGAAAAGTTGGAGCGATCTCTTCCTCAAATGTTGCTATTGCTACAATGAGCTATCTACAGTCCTAGATAGAAAAGTTGTAGCGACCTCTTCCTCAAATGTTGCTATTGCTACAATGAGCTACTGGCTTTGGAAATATAAACCAGTGGTTGATGTTCTCTGATAAGTTTCGGCGCAGAATGTTTATAACAGGTTGGAGTTACTGAGTAAATGCTGCCGCTGGTGGAGTATCGTTTATCTCGCACCCACTCATGAGATTTGCAGGTAGTTTCGGAATCCGACCAAAAGACCTTGCGCAACTTATGCTTTAGTGCTATCACGCTATCGAAATCGCCTGCATTGCAGTTCCAATGGTTGTGCAGGAAGCGAATCGAAATTTTCGTGAGATTCATATAACGCGGTCATTAAAGCATGATGTTGTCGTTGTACTAGACCGTTGCACTTAGGATTGATTGCTGTCGTTCTTTTCAGATCGACTCGCATCACAAATTGCCGCCATAATCTGTAACCAGTACGTCTTGTACAACAAATCCGACCACCCAGTGTAGCAAGAAAGTTTATGCAATGGTTTCTGAATCTTGGCTTGTTAACAGTATTTTTTTGAGCCATCCTTTATGTCAATCAACTATGGTCATGCGATTAAGGAAGCCACAATATACAGTGATAGCAACAATGTCTATGTGGATAAGTCTGAAACGATAATTAGGCAACTCGAAACGGTTAAATTCTAAATGCCTATGACGCAATACTTTGCACATTTGACAGAAGCGGTAACCTTTAATCCAGTCGCTAATGTCATGTCTGAATGTCGGCCATCTTAAGCGTTCTTGTGGTAACGTTCTAGTACAATTCACACCAAGATCACAAAAGTTATGTTATTCGTCAAATACTTTTAAACTATATCCTGGTCGGAGCCCAATATTACTGATCAATTCTCTTCATTTTTACATTTTATAAATTCAGCATCGTCTAGCCTGAATCTAGTAAAGCGATCTGTGTATCTAAATCGACATGAGGCAAGTTCTCTTTTAGTTGTTTCCTTCGTCAGAATGTCTTTACATATTGACAGGTTAGCATTCTGATGGATTATTGAATTTATTTCAAAAAGAGGTAAATAATCAACCATCAATTTCTCTTTGATTTTTAAATGACTGAGGGAAAAGTTCGACTCACTCAATCGGATCATTTGAAATACTTTTCTTAGAATGCATTTTTGAGAAATTTTCTGGAGGGACTTCGCTAGCGACGAGTTATCATTCTTTAATTCAAAATGGTGGCATAGAGGATATCGTTGACAAACAAGAGAAGCATCGTCCAAGGATACAAATTTTCTTTCCATAGCTTAATGTGGTTTCTATATTGGTTTCATTTTCCTGGAGTAAACTGATATTGGATGCAGTTCAGTTGATCGGAAGCGTCCCAATGCAGACACACATTCAAAATGGGCGATTATAGCCTTTGGAGATGTCTCGTCAGTTTTAATTATGTTTTCCTTTTCATGGGAATAAGGGACATAATAATTAAATATGCCAAGAATTTGGCGTAGAAATTGTCGAAATTCAAATTTCTTGAGGGTTTTGACCTTGGTTTCGATTCTGTTAATGATACCATACCTGATTTAATACACAAGAAACTAAACTTCTTGTTGAGTCCACACTATTTTTTTATATTGACTACGAGATCAAACTGATAAATTCGAGCGAAATTCTCTTTGCTTTCAGTTAAATTTTGTTCTAAATTATCAAAACCATTATTACGTTATCATTTTAAGAATGAATGCGCGTAAGTTGATTTAATACCTCTTTCATAAATCTCTGAAATATCTATTATATTCTGCACAGACCAAAGCTCATTCCAAGATAGTCAAATAACAAAAATATTTTTTAATGATATCTGTCTTTGCGATTCTCTTTTCATATAGCGGTATCTGCTGGTATTCTGTTTTGAGGTCAAGCACTGTCAACACTTTTCATTGTATAACTTCATCAATTCTATCCTATAAATCATTTATCGGATATAGATTAGGAATTTTAGCTCTGTTAAGGGCCCGATAAGTACCACTTTATGTCCAATTACAAAAGTGTTGTTTGGCTTGCATGTGTATCAGTGATGCCTATATACTAGAACTTAAGCAGGTAGCCCATTTAAATAATCGGAAGCTATTTTGCATCAACCGTCCGCACCATCCAAATGTACATAGAGAATGCGAGTGGTGAGGGACACCACTTGTACCAAATTCCCAAGAAACTCCATGAAATATCATTGGAGCCGGCTTATCCTCCAAAGGAGTCAGCTGTAAAGTAAAGTAAAGTAAGGTACTAGAACTAGAACGAATAATATCGTCATCCAGCATCTTATATAAAATACCTTAGCAGCCTGTACACTTTTAGGATGTAATGGTCGAAATATGGCAAGAACTGTTTGGCATTTTATTTTATAAATAAACAAAATTTATATATATATATATATATATATATGTATATATATATATATATATATATATATATATATATATATATATATATATATATATATATATATATATATATATATATATGGTACCGCGTAGTCAAACTGACTATGTTGCTGGAATCTAATATTTTCATATTCATAATCTCTAGAAATTTATTGACGATTTCACATACTCATGAATGAGCGTATTCGAAAAAGGCATTGCTCTTGAGTGAAAAAACTAGATGATTGTTACCAACCAAAAGCTTACGAAAACTAAATTTTTAATCGGGTATAACAAGGTAACATTTGGTGTATCAAATATCAGTCCATATTTTACATTTAGGACTAATATGCAATATGGCACGTTCGCGACGCGAAACATCCACGGGAATATATGAGACAGGCTTAATGCTATTATAAAATTCGTCGAGGCAAGTGTTTTGATTTTGGACACTTGTGCTGATTTTTCTTGTAAATTATGTGTTTACTAACGACATTTCAGCAACAGTATCAACCAAAAATGCCATCTCGAGTGTGGATCGATAACAATAAATAATATGGTGGTTTACTGAGTAAGAGTTGTGCTATATGCCGAAAATTTAAATCGATTGTCGTCTCGGCATGTATGCACGTAATTTCTGGTGCCATCTTCTCATTTACAATAATTCCTGGTGCAGTGATGGCGGTGTGATGATTGGCTGGGATCCTGCGGATATCCCCTAGAGACTGTTTATGTCATGTGATTTTTGCACGAAGCAGTTGAGACATACGTAGTAAGTTAATGACTTTTTGACGATCTCATGTGATGTTATTAGCAGACAGGCAGCCCTGAATTCGAAATGCCTACATGTGAAACAATTGGCTTACGTAAGATAATTCATCCAAGAAAAATTGCCAGACTTCATGAAAATAACTTTGTGTGCTCAAATTGAACCCAGACACTAGCAAACCATTTAATTGACGGTATATTCACGAAACCGTTACGTTTTATGTGCACAATTTGTTATTTAGCTTGAAGGCAATTAGTACGGATACAGCTGTAATATTCAAATTCTTGAAACATGACGTCATATTTCCAGAATATAATTCAAATTAATCTTTAAATGTTGCAATCTGTATTATGCATTTAAGTGGTAAAAGTATTTTTCTAATTGTGTTATAATAAAACAAATAGATTTTAATTTAAATATTATTTCTTGTACATTTTTAATTCCAAAATTAAATTTTTGCAATATAACAAGCTTTATTGGGACAGTTTATTTATTGTTCAGCAATCAATCTTTTTAAGTGTATTATCTAAATATGGCGGCACAGACAGAAAGGAGTTAATGACCACATAGAAATAATACATGTGCATTATTTTCAGTCAAGTACTACTATAGTCAGAGCCACTATCTAATTTTGCTTTCCTTATATATGCATCGTCGTTTGATTCTCGCGGATCAGTTTGCCGTCGTACTCTGATGATGATGATGGAAGGTCGACGCGTCAGTACTTGTGTTTGACGGCAGTCTTGCTATTTTGTCCGACAACTGGTTAAATATAATGGGATTGTTGTTTACTTTAAGCTCGCACACTTGATTTAAATAGTTGTTATCGTCACTCCCACAATCAATGATTGTTTTATTGTAATACCTTTATAATCTGTTTATTTTTTCAAGTAAGTTGTGTTTAAAATTAACTGAAACTAGTTCAAAGAAAAATGGTAAACTTCAGTATAATTTATTTCTATCAATTTTAATTTTATTAAAAAAGATAGCCTACTGAAATATATAAATGCCATATGTACAAAGCGCATTATCAACATTAAGAAATTGTATTCTTTTGAACATTTTGTCACGGAAGGTTTCTCATGCCGCAAAGACTCTTCTCGTTAAAAGCATAAATTCATCATTTTGCACTATATGCGGCTAAATTAAACTTATTTAAGAAAAATTTTTTATCATTTGATCTCATCGTGATAAGTTGTTTTGTGAAGCCATAGATTGCTTTTAATTACATGTACAGACGCGCGTTTCGCATATTCGTAGGTTTAGCGCAACAACAAATCGAAGTAACCAAATAATACTGAATATCATAAATATTTCTGAAAACAATGTGATTAATGTGGGCAGAATTGTGTTCAAGATTAGGAAATCCTATTATATATATAATTGAAAGGTGGATTTTCGATAGCTACATTACGTTGAAATCTTATGTTGACCGTGTTATTACACCTAACGGGTGGTAGGTGTACTATGCTCTGCGACTAAACAAATTCAATACGTGACAAGTCATGATTTCAAATTTGTAAAACAATAGGTAAATAACAGATTTGCTACTCATTCAATCATGGAATCTGTGTTTATTTTTTCCAACTACACCCGTATAAATAATCAGAGGTCGTCTGAGTGAAAAAACCATTAAAAACTTTCCTGTCCAGCTGCTGAGCCGACGATGTCCAATAAAGCCCCCAGATTGTTTTGGCATAAGAGATAGAAAGGATGATGACGACGATGAAGATGATACTGCGGATGTGTTTATTTTATGGGAACCTTTTTCTAACTTTTCTTCTTTCGTTTTGTGGAAAGTCAAGACGACACCACTACCACTTGGTTGATCGAAAACGGCGTTGTTGCTACGTGTCGACGAACAAGGAATCGACGATTTCGCAGCATAATCAATGTGTGGCGGACGTCCGGTTGTACGAGTATGACTTCTAAAATGCTGTTAGATTCATGAATAAATAAAGAAAACAGAAATTTTTGAATGAAACATAACTTTATTATAGAGGTGAACAACTCAAAAAAATTTAAACGGCCATTTTATTTAGATCAAGATTGTAAACCTGATTCAAAAAACAATCCCATTAAATATATGCATTTTTCAGTATAAACTTAGCATCGTAATATATCGTAAAGACAATTCATTGAGTAGAGAGGTTTTGCCTTTATTGGGACTATTCAATTACTGTTCAGAAATTGTCTCAAGCAGAGATCGAATCTGGGAACGACTCCTTTCGAGTCTGTGACTCTAATGACTGAGACACCAAGCCACACATGGCTTTGTGTTTAAAGCACAGGATTCTGCACAGACGTGTTAAAGTTCAAGTCCTCTCCACGGAAAATTCTGGACAGTACCTGCTGAGTTCCCAATAATGACGAACTTCGTCTATTGGATGGATTGTCTTTTATAAATAATACTATGCTTTGTTTATACTGACAAATGCATATAATTATATATAATGAGATAGGTGTTTATATCAAGCTAGTAACCTTGGTTTAAATGATTGTTATGACCACCTGCGCAACCAATAATTAAAGAATTCAAACTTGACAGGAAAATCTTTTGCTTTATGTCAGGAACTTTGAAACAAAAAATAGACGCACCAATGGAAATACCTACTCGAATAAATAGAAAATACTTGACCAACCGAATACCAAATAGAAAACAGACTGTTATCGTACAACAAAACGCTTAATCAACTGAAATATAAAGGATAAACTCTTTTTAATTGAATATTCTAGCGTTTTTTATTCATATACCTGATGACAAGGCTTAACAGAAGCTTAAGCTAAAATATGACTTCAAATTGCATTATATATGTTTACAGGTCGCACAGTAGTTAGTCACCGGCTACGGATCAGATGTTTCACGATTTGTGTACATTCCGCAGAAAATTCTTGACAGTACTTGACGAGTTCCCCCTTGGAAACAAAATCGATCTACAAGATTAAATGTCTTTACTACCTGACAAGATATTTAGTCTATCCTGATAAGACGAATAGAATAAAATTATTACATTTAGTCTTTAATTTGATATAGCTCCCAGGTAGGATGTGTCTGTTTTATAATGGCGGCGGGTCCTAAGAGATTCAGAATAGGTTACAAATGAAGATAATGTTAATTAGAAACGTAAGATGATATTTGACTTCACAATGCGTGTAGTATGCGGCACATGTGTCACAGTGAATTGAGATTCGGACAACGAATTGGGTGTTTCACGGTTCGTGAACCTTCACAGCGAATTCTGGAAAGTCATTGACGAATACACAATAACCGCGAAATTAATCTACTGAATGCATAAACATCGCAATCTTATTTAAAGATTGGTATATAATGAAAAATTATACCTAATCACCCTTATTTGATATATATATATATATATATATGTATATATATATATATATATATATATATATATATATATATATATATATATATGTATATGACCAAAAATCAAGCATAATTGATTTCCAATCTATAGAACTACCTCAAGTGTTCGTTTATTGTTTACTATGTGTACATAGGTTTTCCTGTGTTTGCCCTTTGCTTCCTTTATGTACATATTTATATAAATATATATATATATATATATATATATATATATAATTTATTATGAAGATAAAACGCATTAATAACAAAGTGAATAATAGCCATTTATTTAGAGATAACTAAACTTTACTTTACAATGTTTCTTCTATATACATCCTGGGTTCTCATTTTATTAAGTTGGTGGCAACTATTCTATTCAATTTTTTGTTTGTGCCGATGGTATGTGTATATGCGTATGTGTCATGTGTGTCTGTTTGCATGTAAAGTGGTGTCTGACATTCAGTCTTGTGATTCGTGGCCTGCAGCTTGAATATCATGTTGATGAAAGTTTTGAATATTTAGGCCAGGGGATAGTTTTTTATTTAAAGGGCTTCATATATATAACAATTTTTATAGTTTGACTTTGTGTATAATCAAGAAATTAGCTAAATTGACTGGGTACCCCGTTTCAAATATATGATCTGAAATAGCTGATTTCTCTGACGGCGCCAAGCCATTTCTAATCAATCTCAGCGGTAAATTTTACTGAATTCTGTTATTCAATCGCTTCTTCGTACGTCCAATATATATGCCACCGTACATATATGAGAATTTGTAGACTATGAATGATTTGGTGAGGATTGAAAATTGATCTTTGCTAAATGTAATGTTAACTTTTGAACTGGGAAATTTCTCCATAATTATTCAATTTTAACTGCGTGCAATTTTTCAGGCCGGTACATCACCTCTAAATGGTAAGTTTAAGATAATATACCTTACTGTATCCACTCTCATGCGAATCTGACGTGGTTTGATGTTGATATCAATGAACCACTCAGGGTAGTTGTTCATTAGCCAAGTTTCCTCAGATAGCCCACTTCTTCCTCGATCTTGTGTTCAGAGCAGATCTACCTGATTCTGTTTGCTAGGTTGTTGACTAAGTTTCTTTTAGTGAGATTTTGGCACACTGCAGTTTTAGTGAATATATTTCCCGGTGAAAGTGGATTTTCTATGTATCGTCAGTGTCAAATCACCATTTTCTTCTCGAGTGAGTTGGATTTGAAGGAAGGGAAAACTATTGTCTTTCTATGCCTTGAGAGGCAATTTGATGACTGGATAAGCTCCGTTGGCTTGTTTGAGGATTTCGGATTATTCTGCTGCGTCTGGAATGAAAAATAATTTATCATCTATATAACTTTTGTAAAGTGCGTACTGGGCAATTATAAATTTTCGGCTCGTTTGTTCAAGATGATGCATGTATACATCTGTCAGGAAGAGTGCAATGCAGCTGCCATAGCTACAACATTGATCTGACAGTAGTATCTCTCTTCAAATGTAAATTGAACGGTTTTATAAATGTTTACATGAGGTCTTTGATATTATTGATGCCTATAGGAAAATCCTGAAACTCATTTATAATTCAGTAACACAAGATCGTCGTTGTCTTATTCAGTGGAATGTTCGTAAATAAGGATGAGACATCAAGCAAACAAATTTTATTCTGTAGGATGTTTTTCCTCGACAGATCAATTGCAAGCTCAAAAGAGTCCTTGATGTTGTTCGTGTTTATGATTTTTGTAAAAGTTGAAGTAGTTTGCAGAGAAACTTAACTGGTGTATGTTGCGGTGCATTAATCAATGAAATAATGCGCTGCATGTAAGGAGTCTTAAGGCTGTCAAGGCTTTATGTGCTTTTGGTTTTCAGTATTACGATTGGTTTTGCCTTTTGGATTTCTTCTTTGAGTTTTGATTTAATATCGGAATAAGCTACCGTAGATAAAACGTGTTTTTCCATCTTTTCCAGAATTGTATTTATTCTTGATTCGATATTTGTTGAGTCATCTCTCGATTTGTTGTCTGGTTTGAACTTCTATTGATCATTTATGATTTCGTTCATGGGCCTCTATAAGCGTCGGTATATTAACTCCTGATTCTTTTTCGTGTTTGGCAAGTCGCATAGATTTGTCTGACTGTAGTTTTCGTAGTTCGTCTATGTGCTTCTTTGCGATGAACTGGCTACTTTTTAAATCCTTTTTTTATTGTTCTAGTGCACTAACAATCTCAACTTTCAGTCATTGTCCATTGAATAGCTGTGAGGCGGTGTCTTTTATTAAGTCATTATAGAAATTATCCATTCCGACCTGGATGTCAATGTCGTTTTAGTATAAGTTGCGCTTAATTACGCAGAATTTTGCTTCTAATGTTTTGACAAAATCACCTTTGAATAATTGTGAATAAATGCATCAGGATTTGTAGTAAATTTCGATTTTGTAGTTAATATATATATATATAGAGATATTAATACAAATCGAATTCTACAAATCCTGACGATCTCTCTTTTATCCTCGGTTTTCATTTTATTATGTAGGTGGAAACGAGTCGAACTCGGTTTAACTGCTATTTCTTTTTTGGGTGATTAGTAAGTCCATATGCGTAATTTCCTGTGAGTGTGAGTTTGCCTGTAAGAGTCACCCTCGGTGTATTGCAAAGTGATGCCTGAGATCTGGTTATTCTTATATTGATGAATTAAGAGTTACCCAACTTTTCGCATTGTACCGTCCTATTTTCCCCCATTCATCAACCAAATATATAGTTTATAATGGGTGTAATACTGGCTCCTACTGATGAGTCGCCATTTAGCACGAAACGAATGTGCACGAGATTATACATTTCTTTCTTTCTGTCTTTGTTTTATCCTTCTTGTCATATTTGAACTAATTTGAAAATAGGTGC
>JAQBSW010008053.1:0-36608 GCA_029291075.1 Eudiplozoon nipponicum
ACCCAAGGAACAGAACATCAACTTACATACATATAACTTACGCGAACGCCGCCAAGGCCCTCTTAAGGGCCCTCATATCAGTAACTAATCTCTATTTAGAGCACCTTAACCGAGTTTGTAATGTCGTACGGCATTTACTTGAAGCCGGGGCGTTTACAAATGTTTTATTTTTTCTATAGATTAGCCAAGTAGAATTTTACAACCAACTACATTAATATAGTTTTATTGTTAATCAAAATTATTAACACTGTAACACGCGGCTCCGCGTTACAACCGAACGATGTTCAATTTTGACAAATATGGTACTCTTTAAGGTCAAATAATCTAACTCTGTTTTTACACAATATTTCTCTGAACTGTGATTTTAGAAACAATCTCTATTAGTTTCAAGCAGTTTTAATTGAGATTTCTTGAACTGCAACTTTAATTGTTATTAATAGGGCTTTGTTTATTAAATATACACACGCGAGCGCAATACGCAGGGAACATGCGGTGGATTATAGTGTCATAGTGGAATTACATTCTTCGTTGGATTATTCGCAGTTTATGCAAGTGATTTACTGTTCGCATCTAACTATACCTATTCGAATTTCAGAGTACAATGGTTTATTATAATTAAATAAGTTAAAACCATAGCAAACAGTAAACTAATTATTTGTGAAGTTTTTTCATTGAAGTTTTTACACGATTTTAATCCATTTATCATCAGTGACAAATTTGACCAGTGACGTTACTTATATCATCACATATTTTCAATCAGTTACATGTATTAACCACAATTCAGACATTTGTGAAAGAATAATTGCTTGTGCATAAGATATTCAACTTTGTGAACAGTATTTACTTCTTTTGCCATCTAGAGCACGGAAAATTTTGATTGACTGTGACTTGTGTATAAGACATTAAATTTTGTTAACAATATTTCATTTTATTGCCTTCTAGAACACGGTCTATTTGGACTAACTATAAATTAGCCTTGCTACCTTGTGTACAATACATATGTGGTTATTCGAATTAACCTTCTCACATCAACCATCGGAAAAAGGCCGGGGATTGATCATAAAACGGATCACAACAGCCGGTACCAATCATATGTAGGGAGAAAATAACACCGCAAAACTCCTACAATATGATAAAACGTAAAGTTAAACTCGCTTAAAAACATTAGTTGTCAGATTAATCCCACTTTCCTTTCTAAAAAAAGAAAAAATCCTCTTGGTGAGGCTTGATTAGTTTTGTAGGGCAGATTTTGAACCCAGTGTGGAGGAAAATAAATCCTCCGCCAAATGTAAAATAACATTACCTGATAAATTTAAACCACAAGGTTGATTGTAACGAATTTTATTTAAAAAGAATTATTTCTTTTATTTTCCAGAACATTCCTTGTTTAAATACTTGACTTTGAATTGTGCGCCATTTTCAGTTTTCAAGTGTCACGCACCTCGACGGGTTGTATCATCTGTTGGTCTGCTGCAATTTTCATATTTTTTTTCTATTAAAAACGGATACATATTAACAATATATTTCTGCTATAACTGTCTTATATTCTGTTATTGAAGCACACATAGAAGGGACGTTCTGGAACAGGTAATTTGATTATTCTGTTGTTCACGTATATCTCCTTCCAGATTATTTGTTTGGGAGTTTGAGCGAGATAACTTTCGCATTCCGATTGCCTAACATTAAATGTCGATTTAATTATTAAACTAACCAGACATGGAGGCTGATATTAAATTTGAGGACACAAGTAGGTTACTACAGGATATTGCGGATTTGAATTTAGCAGATGCAAATAAAAATATATGCATATCAGACTCTACTGTAAATTTTAGGATTTGAAGCGATCTGGCATCTATGGGGTTCTCAGACACGAATAGGTTAGGAGCCTCTACAAAATTTGGCGACCGCGCCAGTCCAAGAATATTAAGTCTACCGCAGTATAAATCTGAAAAACATTCAAGTTGGGTCGAAGTTGCCCAAATGATATTTAGCGCTTAGAATATTGTAAATCCTATGGAGAAATTTGTTGCAGCATGGATGGCATTGCCTGAAAATTTCCGAAATGCCTTGGAAAATTTCAGAGACAGAACTGTGGAAGAAAAACCGTACAATGCATTTGAGCTATTAAGGGCTGAAATTCAACAGAGATATTAGCCTGGAAGATCAGCGCAAATATGCGAACTATTACGCTTAGAAAAAATGGGGCGTCAATAAACGTCCGAACTATACGAACGCCTTTGCACAAAAACTTCCAAGTTGAATATATCCAGAGATGTAGTCAACAACATTTTCACAGCTGAGCTACCAATTAGGCTTAGAACCACATTGGAAGTATTTGACACTATGAGCATTGATTGGCCAACAAAACTCAGAGAGTTAGACGGCGTGTATAAACAGCAGGAACCACAAGTACATGCTGTCATGGTGCAGCCAGTCAGGGCAGATGCCGAAAACAGCCTGCCTATACAAGAAACCTTGAGTTTCTTATGTAGAGAAATTGCCAGTATACGTCGTGACATTTCGCAACTTCAGAGTCAGGATAGGTATAATAGACATCGGGGGAGTCACTCGCGTAAACGCTTCGAAGGGCCACGCGGATGGTGTAAGGCACATTGCGAGTACGGACGAAGTGCGAACTGCCAAGGTGAGAATTGCATTTACCCGCGATTAGGTGGACCCAGATGGAAAGGAAGCACAAAACCAGTGGAGAGAAATCCATCACCAGGAAAAGCATAAAATCCCCGCTAGTAGGAGCCGTAGGGGGGTTCCATTGCAAAGGCTCCCAGATATGCCTTTAAAAGGCATACTGAAGGCAAAGGATAAAAAGACGACAGGACCAGTTAGCACCGACGCGGAAGGCAAGAGAGTCCGATTCTTACTAAGCGGAGATCTGGAAAACATTTCCGGATTATCCAGCAACAAGTTCATTATTAAAGATGAATTATCTGGATTAGAATTTCTCATCGATACGGGTGCTGAGGTAATCATAGTTAGGCCAGACGTGGTGGAAGCAGATTGTCCTACATTTGATTATCAACTATGGGCCGCTAACGGTAGTCCGATAGGAGTGAAAGGGATGAAAGAAATGTCGGCAACTTTAGGCCAGAAATCTTCCTTTAGATAGAAATTTCTAGTAGCCGATGTCAAGGATCATATCATTGGCAAGAATTTCTTGACAAAACTCATGCTGACATTAGACCCCAAAGCTAGGACTATTGCTGAAGGCGTAGGGATGTCAACACCTACTGAGTCTAACACATCGGCATTTTGAACAGTTATTTTACCTCGTCCAACGGTCGCACATGACTTTGCCGATATAATCGAGAAGCACCTAACAGTGTTTCAATCTTTCAGTGCCAATAGGATAGGTTTGAAGACAGGAGTAGAAAACCAGATAGAATTGATGGCTCCGTTACCTTGTTCACCAAAGGCTCAACTATTGGCACAACACAAGCAACAGGTTGCTTTGTCCGAATTTCACCAATTGCGCGAAGAGTTGATTTGTAGAAGGTCAAATTCAAATTTTGCTTCCCCAATAGTGGTAGTTCCCAAACCTGAACCGGGTCAATGGAGGGATTGTGGGAATTATCGTCTATTAAACTCAGTGACGAAGGGTGATTCTTATCCTCTCCCTAACCAGAGTACCTTACTCCGAGATATAATGAGATATGAGGTTTATTCAACTTTAGATCTCCAGAAAGCGTACTATCAGGTACCAATGGAAGAAAGTTCGATACCACACACCGCAGTCAGATTTCCAGGAGGGGGATCGCATGAATTTCTTCGAATGCCTTTTGGTTTAAAAAATGTCAGTCAGACATTCCAGCGTTTGGCTGAAGAAATCCTTCAGAATTGTCCATTTGCGAGGGTATATATAGACGACATAATAATTTTTAGTCGCTCACGAAATGAACATCGTACGCATTTGGAAACGGTTTTGACCAGGCTGGAACAATATGAATTAGTGGTCAAACCTAATAAGAGTAATATCGGTTGCTCTTGAGTTAAGTACCTTGGTCATATACTTTCCAAAGACGGAATTAAACCTTTGGAAGATAAGATCCAAGCTATAAAGGACGTAACGGAACACAGAACTGTACGCCAGTTGCGAAGGTTCTTGGGTATGATCAGCTACTACCGTCGATTCATTCCAGGTCTAGCCGGAATTCTTGGATCGTTAACACGCCATTTCATTCGTGCAAAGAGCACGATCAAGAAGTCTTGGTCTATAAACTTGAGTCCAAAATGCCGAGAAAATTTCCTAAAGGCCAAGAAAATGTTAAGTGACATTACTACATTAGCACCTGTAGATTGGGAAAAACCTTTCGAGCTAATCACAGATGCCTCAGATGATGCATTAGGGGCAGTACTACAGCAAGGAGATCAGCACGTAGTAAGACCGATTGGGTTTTATAGCCGTAAGGTTAATGATCGAGAAAAACGTTATGATACATTTGGCAAAGAGCTTCTAGCAGTGTATGCCGCAGTGCTACATATGGAGCTTTACTTAGATGGTCATAAGTTTAAGTTATTGATCGATCATAAGCCGCTGATCAGCATACTTGGTAAAACAGCTAGCCATAATTACTCTCCTTGAGTAAATTCCCAAATAACACGGTTAGCAGAGTTCGATTTCACCGTGTCTCATATTGCTGGTAAGGAGAATGTGGTAGTCGATGCACTTAGTAGACAGAATGAAGCTGATGTCGAGCTCATATTTCAAAGTCCGTTGAAGAATTTAGACAATTCTATGCATGATTTAGTTAGTCAAATCGAGGAAGCGCAAGTATCGGATCCCTTTACATTAGTCTTGTCCAAAAGGCCAAGATATGTTCGTAAGCTAATAAGTGGTAAGTGGTTGTCATGCGAAACATCTAGAAGTCAACCACGACCTTATGTGCCGTTGGAGTTACGGGCCAAGATTATCCAAATGTTACATGACATGGGTCATCCATCCATTAAAGCCACCATCTGATTGATCAACGACAGATACGTATGGCCGCACATGTCTAATGACATACGGGTATGGGTAAGAGCCTGTGCCAAGTGTCAAACGTGTAAGGTATGGAGACATACCAGAACCGAGATAAAGAATATTGGGATACCAATTGGACGGTTCAGACACGTACACATAGATATTATCGAGATGCCTGAGGTTAATGGGAAAAAATATTTGCTGACTATTGTAGATCGATTTAGTCTTCAAATCGAAGTGGCGATTTTAAAAGACATGACAGCGCAAGAAGTCTTGTTTGCGTTTCTACAAAATTGGATATCGCGTTATGGTGTTCCGGAAAAGGTCGCTAGTGATTGCGGTAGTCAATTTATGTCCGAGCTATTCGAGAGATCCCTCAACATCATGGGAACCACTATATTACATACTAGCGCGTACAACCCACGAGCGAATGGAATGATAGAAAGGCTGCATCATGAACTGAAAGCTGCATTAAGGTGTACTAGTGGAACAAGCTGGATACCCGATCTTCCTATAATACTACTCGCCATGCGCAACAGATATAGGGCACAATTAGGTACTTCAATAGCAGAACTGGTTTATGGAAAACCACTAAGATTGTCTGGAGATCTTCTATTAGAAACTCCATGTAGATTTGATTGGGCTTCTAGTTATGTAGATTGGTTCGTAGGAGCACTTAGAGATAAGACGTGTTGTTTGGCTCCGACCAAGACTAGAAAAGCAAAAACCAAATGTTATGTGTCCTCTGATATAAAATCGGCTTCGCATGTGTATATAACTAATGAAAATAGGAATAACTGCCTGACACTTTTAAATAAAGGACCATACAAGGTCAAGAGGATGACTGACAAGTATGTCATCCTAGAAACAAATGACATTGAGGATTGTGTTACGTTGGATCGTTGCATTCCCCAGTTTATCTGGATAGACAATATCACTGAATTAACAGATGCGTTGAATGACCATCGTTCTATGGGCGAATCTGATGTGTGCAATCCCACCATACAAGCACATAACGAAATGCAGAACTCAGAAGATGTGTTGTCTAATATAGTAAAATCTTATTTTACCAGTTCACAACATGAAAACTATTTGGCAATACCAGATGATATGGAAGAACCAGTGAAAACTGTACCGGGCGAGATGACAACTTCAGGGGCGTCATTATGCACAACTCGTTATGGAAGATTGCCACGTCAGCCGAAGAATCATGATTACGTCTATTACTAGCCGTCTTTTTTTAAGAAGGTGGTGTATGGGGAGGAAGATAAATCCTCCGCCAAATGTAAAATAACAT
This sequence comes from Eudiplozoon nipponicum, assembly GCA_029291075.1. NCBI lineage: Eukaryota > Metazoa > Platyhelminthes > Monogenea > Mazocraeidea > Diplozoidae > Eudiplozoon > Eudiplozoon nipponicum. Next base: position 6,273 of record JAQBSW010008053.1, read on the forward strand.
TAACTGATAAATTTAAACCACCATGGCTGATTGTAACGAATTTTATTTAAAAAGAATTTTTTTCTTTTATTTTCCAGAACATTCTTTGTTTAAATACTTGACTTTGAATTGTGCGCCATTTTCAGTTTTCAAGTGTCACGCACCTCGACGGGTTGTATCATCTGTTGGTCTGCTGCAATTTTCATGTTTTTTTCTATTAAAAACGGATACATAATAACAATATATTTCTGCTATAACTGTCTTATATTCTGTTATTGAAGCACACATAGAAGGGACGTTCTGGAACAGGTAATTTGATTATTCTGTTGTTCACGTATATCTCCTTCCAGATTATTTGTTTGGGAGTTTGAGCGAGATAACTTTCGCATTCCGATTGCCTAACATTAACTGTCGATTTAATTAATAAAACTAACCAGACATGGAGGCTGATATTAAATTTGAGGACACAAGTAGGTTAGTACAGGATATTGCGGATTTTAATTTAGCAGATGCAAATGGAAATATAAGCATATCAGACTCTACTGTAAATTTTAGGACTTCAAGCGATCTGGCATCTATGGGGTTCTCAGACACGAATAGGTTAGGAGTCTCTATACCAGTTAGAAAACTGGTGAATAATCTGCCCATAGTGTAACCAAAAATATAACGTTTTATGATGATAATGAGCTGAAGCATATTTATTAATTTCTTCAACAATGATATGATGCCAAATAACCACTATTTTTTGCTGCACAATTATAAGCCGTAGTGATCTGCCATTCCGGATGTAGCAAAATAAAGCAGTGCTGATAAGTTTTGAGACCCACAACGTGAAAATTACAAAGATTCCAGATAGAAGTTTTTTTCTTAAGTAGATTGTATCAATGTCAATAAGTGTTCGATACGATCATAGGGTTTAGTCTGTGCTCGACTTTGTAGTCCAAGGTATTTGTGAATAAATATGTAAAATGCGTAACTAATAAAATTGCGGCTTGTATGATTATTGCCTATACTATGATATGAAACAAGTGACTTCTTATTAATGCTACACAAGCGTTAGTTCTAAGTAGTTGGTCATATCAAAATAAGGAAGTGTATGCTCAGACGAGAGAAAAATCGTGCAACTGTATGGTGTATAAACAATACAACATGCGAATCAAATGATAAAAACAAATGAAGTGTACTCGATCCTTGCTGCAAAATGACATAATACCGAATTTCTCTTCATAGACGCTACACAATTGTTAGATGTGAATAGCTGGATATACCACTTAAGAAAAATGAATATAAAAGCATGAATTATATGGATCCATACGAATTGATCACGTCACGTGAAATAGTGTGCAAGAGATTTATAAAAATTAGCATGCGATACGTAGAAAAATGAAGTTGCTGGAAAATTAATAACGCTTCATGCAAAGAATTTCATTACCTGGAGGAGATTGTAGGCATGTGAAGACTAATAATGCTTTATTCTAAAAGTTGCTAAACTATTCTTCGGTAGAATTCAGAAAGCTGGGGTTAGAGGTATCTTCTTAAATGCAATAGGTTTATCTGTCGTGATAATATGCTGCATCGTATTGGAGTAACGTAGCTCGGATTTGCCGAGCCCTAACAAAAATTTGTGTTTCCAAAGAGCTGTCGATATTTCTGACGAAGGATGCATCGGGGATGGCTTTATGACCTATAACTCAAAACATTCGGAGGCAAATTCCCCGAAACTTTGCTCAAGACTGGTCGAAGTGTCAGTGCTCTTTTGATTAGCAAGATCAACAAATATCCGACATTTGAACAGTTAATTAAGGTCCATTATGTTGGGCGATACATTGACAAAGTTAAAGTAGAGATAAAATTCCCGTTGTAAACCTATGAAAAGGGGGCGATGGAGGCAACCATAAGTGGAAAAGGGTTCCGCTGCAGCTATTGCAAGTAAAACCCACAAAACTTCGCGGCCATGTTATCGCCCTTGAGAACAGATTCTTCTACGATGAATTTCTTTCTGGATTTATAATCTAGAAGATGCCAAAGGTCATTGGGTTACTCAGCCTGGTCCTATAGTTGCGTGACATTTTCGATTGTACTACCTTCGGGTTTAAATCTACTCGGACGAAAGGAATCAGCGTAAACTGCAGCAGTAGGCGTTTGAAAGTTTATCTCCTTTGTGCGTAAAGAATATACGCTGTTCCTGTATTGTTGCTTGAAGTCAGCCATTGAAAGGAATCTGGCATCTGTTTGATAAATTCTCCAAACGGTCCAGACAATTTTTACAAGTACAAAAATATTTTTGGTGATTACAGCACAAATTCTTTCAAGAATATCGACTAAAGAATCGAGGGGATCTTGACTGTCGATTGTATTGATGTGCCCGATATGAACGGTATGATCCGTGGTTTTATAAACATTTGGTGTGTTTATGAAGTATCCTCAAAGATTTTAGTCAAATCTGATAGAGATCTTTCTAAAGTGGAAAGACTAAAGTCATTAGATGTGAGACTGATTGATGGACACTGAGCTAACTAATGTTCGACCAAATTCTTGATAGAATGTAGCTCGCAGCACATTCAAATGAGCATTGAAACGCATAAAGGGACTTAAATATAATTATTTTTATATAAAACATAAACGCACAAGAAATTTTAGAAGCTAATAACAGAGCGCTTACCAAAAAACTGCTTTCACCGATTGAACTGACAGAATTTGGATCAGAATTGCTGCTGGTAAAGAAATTCGTCAATTGAACTAAATAAAAAACAACCACAAGTTAAAAATACATAATATGGCACGGAAGTGATCGCTGTTAGAATAGCTCGTAGATTTGAACTGTGGCTTGACAAAAAATCAAATTGTTCTGACGAAATGAACCACAGAGTTCGTTGACTTTACATGGAAGGCTTCTAAACACAATTTCAAACTTAAGCCACAGATTTGCAAAGATTACATCATTCACAGTAAAATACACTAACAGTTTTGCGAATTAAAAAAACGGACTTTAAAAATTGCACTTCACTAATAATTGCTGTCCACAATATTTCCAAGTAGCCCACGAAAGCAGAAATTTAAATCTAATTCAATGATTTATTATTATAAAAATTCGACTTAACAAATTAAAAATGTTTCACTATTCCACAATCCTGGCGATGTTACCAATATAACGCTATTGATAGCGTGCCGTGCAACATTACTAATAAAACAAAAAAGAGATTGAAGAACAATAATCTTGTGGTCGATTAACTGAGCCCACGAGACATACAGCGCCAAATACAGTGAAAGTATGCCAGTCTGACCAGAAGCGGTTATCCGGGTGTCCTTCTAGACACTTGCTTTTTGTTTCGTTTTTGGGCTAGTGAACTTTTGAGTAGATGCACATTTAAAACGTAGAGTTGACGAAGCAGGATTTATTAATTTCTGTTTGAAGAACTTGAGTGGTCTTGCAGAAGATTTACGGTGACACCGAGATGGCTTGCTAACGTAGAAATCCGCTAAATAAATGATTGATTACGTGTTACTATATGCGCAACAAAAAAAGATTGGTGTGACTGACGGCTAACCAAACTATTTACACAGCAAGGTAAAAGCAAGAAAGACAAAAGACGTAGATATTGAGTGCAACAAAAAAGGCGACAGCAATTCTAGGTAGCAAACAGAGTATAGTGTGTCACACTCTTCGTTCTATAAAGATCTCTTTTCCGATTTGATTGAAATCTTTGAATGATTTGCATTGGCTAAAGCACAAATTAATGAAACCTCCGTTCAACGTTTTCGCCGAAATTGGACATATCAATGCATACGAAAATTGTTATTCTGGATATCCTTTAGTCGTCATTCTTCAATATATTTGTAACTTAACCATCAAAAATAATTGTGCACATGTAGAAATTGTCTGTATCATTCGGAAAATTTATTAAACGGGTTCCAGGTACCTTTTATTGCTATACATATACCACAACAAATAAAAAAATTCATTTTATTCATGCACAAACAAAAGAATAAACGTCTACACACCTATTGCTGCAATGCAAGTTGATTAGTTTCGTCCAAGTTGAATTAACCTTAAAGTCAATAATTTAGTCGAAAATGACAAAACAAATGACCAAAAAGTCTGCTGCTATAATGCGGCTAAACTACCAAATGACGCTTTGTACATTGTTGAATTTAAATCAGAATACGTATTTATTGTGGATAAAAGCAGCAATTTCAGTTTTTATTGGTAACCAGATTTTTGAGATATCTTCAGTGGTACAGTGACGGCAGCGTTCATCCCTATATATGGTTGTCTTCATCGCTCTCTAAATATAAGTTTATGATGTAAATTTTCTAATAAATTCCACTTTGCCAAAGTCTCACATCACGTTCTAGGCCTGTAATTTGTGTTAAGTTATAGGCTTATAGTTGATCTAGCAATCCAGAAGGTTATTGACGCTCAAACCAGATTTGAACAATTTTTTGGGATACAAGTTTCCAAACGTATTTTGTTAAAGTTTATATAGCCATTGCCGGTGCATCTTTGAGCAGAGATATTCACAGACTTTCGAGAGCCCAACTATTTTTTGAGCTCAGCAAATCAGAGCTACTTTCACCAACACGATTACCTATAACAACACAGCGAATCAAACTATTGCATTTCATACGAGGACGTTACCCCTTATCAGATTTAAAGCTGCTCAAATGAGTTTCCATAGCTACTGGAAGAAAGCATTACCAGACGAGTATAAAGTTTTTGGCATACTCATTACACTTGATTTCTGATGCTAATGAATTATTCGAATGTTTATCTCTGTGACCACTATAAAAAAATTATTTGAAAAACTCAGTGGCAGCAATTATTTCTCAGTAATCGAACTTAGATATACTTACCACCACATTCCGGTAGCACTAAAATATATATATAAAAGTCTGCTGTCATCACTCATTTTGACCTTATTGAAAACTTTTACATGCAATTCAGAATAAAATATTTCACGCAGACATTACGGAGCTTTGTGAATAACCTTCTACGCTACAACTTCAACTACTTTATGTCAAATCTGTATGAAATAATTGCTTAAGTTGTGACCTACACTATCACTCTGAATATCATAAAAATATTCTATCACATTCACAAAATCGTGGACTCAAAATCAATTGTGACAAAACACAAATTGCAAATACACTTTTGATTTCTTAGGGCATCATGTTACACAGCAAGTTTTTACCTTTGCTTTTAATCATGAATTTTTAGTTAAAATATCCTTTAAATGACTTAAAGAACAAACGAGTTCACAAATTCTATCGCAAGCTCCCTTCAGGTCTATCAAAACTAATATATCCGCTATAAAGGCACCTGATTTATTGAAATGAAATAAGTAGGATACTTACCAATTTTTGTTTGTCTGATGACGCGGAATTTCCTCATCATCCCGTCAACTAGTTAGGAAATTCAACTATGTTAACACATCTAGACTTTCGACGACTTTCTACTAACGAATGCTACAATGTAATTTGTAATTTGTACCACCTTTAGATAGATTGTAGAGAAGTTTTGAAGCCAATTAATTATACTTGCATACGTTACAACAGTAAAAAATAGATACGATGCTTTAAATTGAGGACACCTATCTAACCATGACTCGATAATAAATTTCATTAGCAATATAAACAGTAGCAAATTTTTGAATCAATGAAAGTTCAACACGAAAAAATAATGAAATCACCCTCCGGCACTCATTATAATTATGGATAGAGTGTTGCGCACCTAATAACAAATTAGTTCAAATTTGACCAGATGGATAAACCAAAGACATTATGAGCTTAATTTATAATCTCATGTTTATATTCATTTTGTTCTTACAGGTGACTCACCAAGAAGAGATGGCAGTAAGCCCTATAACCACAATATATTTGGGTGAGGAATATAGAAAAATGATGCGGTACAATCCTCTAAATTGATAATTGAAATAGACCAAGTCCGGAATGTATCAATTTGCTTGAGTAGCATGTGTTAAATGGTAGTTGTAATTCTCAATTCTGTTGAAATCCTTTATGTTGGTACAATTTATCGACTCAAAAACCATAGTTTTGGTACCATACACATTTTCGGCAATCATATTGTTGGTATCAGTTATTGACACAACAGCCATTGCGTTGATATTCTATACAGACTGGTTATTAATAAATTTATACTGATTTGGCACTCAAGTCACATTTCCATTGACTTTATATGAAGTTTCTTCCTGGTTCACGAATTTTTTTGGGAGAAAGTGTGTATAGGACGTAATACTAACTCCAACTGATGAGTCGTCAGTAATCACGAAACTAATGTGCAAATGAGATTATACAATCCGTTCAAGCTATTTTTGGTTTATGAATTTTGTCAAATATTTAAAAAAAATTTAATAGGCGCACAACGCCTAATACACAATTGAATATATAGTATTTATTCGCAACTACCAGTATCAAGCACTCATTATAAATTATAACATTTTTCAACAGCATCATGCCTAACCATGGTTATCATCAACATAGTGAATCTAACTTTAATCAAGTTTTCCATCATTATACACACCTGACATATTATGAACAAATGTTTGCCAGTATAAAATTAGCGTTGTAATAAGTAGTAAGGGCGATTCATTCAGTAGACCGGTTTTGTCATTATTGAGAAATCTTCACATACTGTACAGAAATTGCCGCGGACGGTGTTCGAAACTCGACACATCTCTATGGAAACTGGACAGTACGCAATTATGACAGTTGGAACTTGGGGTCTAAAATGATGCCATTTAGGCTCCGTCTAAATGAAAAGCTAATGTAGAAAAATTAGTCAGTATATAGATGAACATTGTGTACAGTGTTTGCAGGGTCATTCAGTGTTTAGAGCAACAGATTTTGAAACAGGACGTGCACAGTTTCGAACACTGTCCTTGGTAATTATATGACAGTAAGTGATGGGTTCCTAATAATGATTAAACTGGTCTTCATAATGAATTGCATTTTCGACATAACACATTGTTTAGGTTATACCGACAAATATATGTGCATAATGGGTCATGTGCTTAAATCAAGATCGTAGACTTGATTAAAGTAATGGTTATTACCGCCCGTGCAACCAGTTTTTGTTAATTATGTAGTTATTCTTACTCAGGTTCAAGGTTTGATTGTCTGCGGCGTTACTTGTCGACATCATTTCTACAGATGAATACAAAGATGGTTTTATCTCACCGTGGAAAACATATTGTTATGTTCCTAACGCGATTAATACTGACAGAGGTAAAGATATTTTTATGATCATATCAAAATTGCGTTGCACTTCATGGATGAAAATTTCGCTAGACCACTAACTACCATAAACTGTCGAAAGGTATTGTACAGAGAATGATTTGGGCAGTCAATGCCACTTTAGCATCCTCGTTAATTATTGGCAACTGGGCTATCGCATTACTCTTAATACTCCTTGTAATTTGCTTTGGTTTCTATAATTACTACTCGCAAAGTATGAACCAAAAGCTAAAAATTCTCGCCTTGGACTTCACTGCATTACTATATCAGCCCAGTAGTTGAGAAATTATCTGCGTTCAATCTTCGTTTATCAGCCCCAAATCTTCAGGAAGGTAATTGTTAATCATGCCACTCCTGTAGCAACATTACAAACTAGGTTTCGCAATTCTTACCAGATTTTACTTAGACAATCAAATATTTTCTTTATCAAGCAAGGTGTAGCACCTACTTTGGTAAATAAATAGGTTAAAACATTTTATCCGATTGCCTGATCCTGGCGATACACAACCATACACATTCTTTTCTCTTTCTTCATATTAACAATATCACTCAAATAATAACGTACTTTGCATTATGTTTAGATGATACAAATTATTCTCTGTTCATTTTTCTATGTATCACAAGTTCTTTTACGCGCCACTTGTGCTCTATTTCACATGATGTTTTCAGCTCATATTGATCCATATGAACCACATTTTATCCTCCATACATGCATCCACCCAGAAGACCACCAACCAACGAAGAAGACACATAGCAAAGTTCTAAATGAACTCTCCACATCCACTTCTGTTCCAGTACTCTCACTTATCACGACATTATCCGATTCGAATTTCCGTGACTCTCTTCATGGCCATCAGCAGTACTGTTACCTGAACATATTGTGTAACGTTGAAAACAATTAAACTAGGGAGTTACGGTATATACCTAATTTTCTTTTTGTGTATGACTTAAATTTAAAAGTTTTAAATGCCGAATCTTCCTTGTTTGTTCGCAGACATTGACGTCATTTCGATACCTATTATTAAATTTCGCACAAAATGTGTTACTGCGTTTACATTAACTCGATTTACGTTTTGATGCAATTTCTCAAAGTCTCTGTTGCTTTGTATATAATTTCTGATTCAGAAAAGAAAAGAGGTGGTCATTTGCATGCAAAGGCTTTAAGCGCCAAATATCGTAATCGCGAATACATAATGGAAGAATTATATACCAGATATTCTTTAAATAAATTACGCTTATTTGACCGCAAGCATTGCAGTATATTGTTCAGTGTAATAAGCAATACACATATACCAAGTCCGGTGGCTTTCGATAAAGGAAATGTAAATGCTGCACGAGTTTATCATGAATTGCTAGGAATAAAGCTTCAATTGTCATGTGGCACCAGTGAATTACCTCATAATGACATGATAAGAATATTTAATAAGACATCCCATCTATGTTTTTTGTCTTTCATTGAAGATAACGAATCAAATTATTTTGGTTCAATTTGCGCGCATGACTGTTTAGATGACATAACAACTCTTGTGAAGGACTGCTTTGATCTATGGTTCGGCGCACTTAAATCAAACTCTAAAGCATTTGAAATATTTATAAATTGTTCAAAAGAGGTCAAATTCATGATAAATTCATTAAATGGTCTACTGCGCTGGCAGAAGTTTTGGGTTAACACAATTTGTTTCATATTATACAGATATGCAGATTTTATAAATTATGCGACGAAAAATAATGAAAATGTGACTGAATATAGAGATTTGTGTAATATATTGCTTAATACTATACTTCATAATATTCATTTAAGTTTAAATCAAGCTTGCTTTTCAAAAAATATTTTAGAATTATTCAACCATTCTGAGACTATTGGTACATATATTAAGGCATTTAATATATTGTTTAATACGGTTAAATCAAGCATAGGTTTTGAACAAATTGAAGGAAGTTTTGAGTTTACTCAAAATAAAATTTTAAAAGACTTGAATAAAAGTAACTTCTTGTTAAATTTTATGGCTGCTGATTTGTACTGCATTTTCAAATTGAAACAAAACTGTAAGTTGTATAGCTAACAGTAATAACAACATAGTTCTATTGTTGATTTGTATCTTTATCTTTTCAATTGTGTAGCTAATTTAGAGGAAGATATTTTCTCGGATAATAGTAAAGTGAACTTTGATGGGCTGAAGTATTATTTTGTACTATTTACCTTTTTCGTTTTTAAAGTAATATATTTTGTAATCAAAAAGTGATTAAATGGATAAGATAAACAAGAAGGCTGCTACAAGTCAACAGAGAAGATCACACATAACACAGAAAACTGAATAATTCTCCATAGTTCATTTCTGTTTCGTAATTATTTGTTAACTACGAAAAGTTAGTAGACTTAGTTTACACAATCAGTCAAGCTCTGAAAAGATCATTTTATTTTTTTTCAGAGTAAATATCCTTCTTTAATTTAGTTTGCATTTCATGCCACTGCAAAATAACTTCAAGGTAATTTGTGAGGAGTTGTATATAAATGAAGCTTTTTATTGGGAAAACTTAGCTACACCATACTGTTATTAATCTTTATGTCATTTTAACGTCTATTTTTCTGATAGTATTAACTTACAACTTTTTCGAGATTTAAATTCTATAATTTTTCGCAGGTGAGCATCTCTAATTGGTTTGATATGCTATGTTACCTATCAAGTTTTTATTTTTGTTCCTGTTCCATTTGTTTTCTATTTGCCTTTCCAATAAATGAGTTATTATTCTAATAATATTAGCGTTCAATGATGTACCAGCAGCTATTTATTCTCTTCTTTTGGCATGATTTTGTGTGCTCATTATCATTTTAACATTTACAATGATATGAATTTAATTCACGTTTTACTTGTACTGATATTATCTTTATTAATCCAATTCTTATTAAGAATAAGGTAAAATTGCAAGGCGCCGTCAAATACACCTTATAGAATCCTACTTTGGATTCGTATCTCACTGTTTTAAATTGTTGAGGTAATTAGTCTCTGTTACAAAATATGGTTATTACTTAACAAACAAATCGTTCGCTTTCTGTGTGTCTTATATTTGAGAAAACCTAGAATGATACACGGTCAAATAGATTTTTTAAATCTCGCGATTCATTATAATAAAGAAAACTAGACTAGGCATGGTATTTAAATATTAATAGTCGAAAATTTGATATTAATGATCAAATGTCTTTATTGAAGAACAAAAAGCAGGCATTGGATTGTTGAAAAAAATTATTTTAGAGACATTTGCTACGCTTTGCTCTTCTAATAAATGAGTTATTATTCTAATAAAATTAGCGTTCAATGATGTGCTAGCAATCATTTATTCTCTTCTTTTGGCACGGTTTTGTGTACTCATTATCATTGTAACATTGCCAATGGTATAAATTTAATTAATGCTCTACTTGTACTGATATATTATTTATTAGTTCGATCGTTTTTAGAAATAAGATAAAATTGCTGGGCGCCGTCAAAAACACCACATATAATTCTACTTGTGATTTGTATCATACTGTATTAAATTGTTGAGTTAAATAAACTGTGTTACAAAATAATGTTATTCTTTAACAAACAAATCATTCGTTTTTTGTGTCTTATATTTAAAATACCTAGAATGATACACGGTCTAGTAGATTTTTAAAATCTCATGATTCATTATAATTAAGAAAATTAGACTAGGCATGTTATTTAATTATTAATAGTTGAAAATTTGATATTAATGATCAAATATCTTTATTTGAAAAGAAAAAGCAGGCATTGGATTGTTAAAAATTATTTTAGAGACACTCGTTACGCTTTAATATCTTGGTTTTATTATAAGGTTAATACATTTTAGTTTAGAATCGTGGACCATCCGGCTCAATAATTGAAAAGACCAAGATTTGAATAAAAATTAGGATTATGTATGGCTGAGTAAGACAGTAGTTAGCTACGTTTTATCAATAGTGGTAATGGCAGGACAGGTACACGATGTGTAAAAACACACTTCTCGCATAATAAAGCAATGATATATGTGGATACAATAAAGTTAGATCTAAGTGGAATAAAGTCGATTAAAATGGATTCTTTAAAAGTGACAGAATCTTGATTATAGCCAGAAATTATACTTTCAACTATGTTTATCATGTGCGCATTATTTGTGAAACGTGACAGACAATAAAGACACACAAGACGGCTAAATAATGTTTTTTCATTCTGGTGAGAATACTTTGAAGAACTTGAAATTAAAGAAAGTACCATTACAATGTGAATGGATAAACGAAAAGGCCATTACGTGCAAATAGCGCAGAGAGGACTCTTGATAAATTTAGTCAGTCACTAGAATAAAGTCGTACTCAAAATAATTACCAGGTGTATTACGAGTATAAAAGAGACGGGTTACGCTTCCAATCTGTGTTATTTCTTAGGAACTTATTAAACAAATTCTAATTAACAAGGTTCTCTAATTCACCATGGGATAGTATTCTTATCTCCGCGGTTAGTTTGTTGATACATTTCTTTGTCTTGAAAAGAGTAATACATCAATTAAGATGATGTGAGTGTGATTGAATTGAATGAAAGACTAACAATTACGTGTGGCATGTGAGTGACGAGGGTGGGAGTCATTCGACAACGGAAGGCAAGTCGATTAATTTGATTGATGAGTAAAATTTACTTCAACAAAGGTATGGCACATATTTAACCTATCAATAGTTTATCCATTGTTTCTCTTTAGATTTTCATTACATTTGGCAAGTAAGCAACTATATCATACAGTCAAGTATATTTCTATAGACATCTTGGAATAGGACTTTTTAATTTAATTTAATAATTATTGCCTTATAAGTGAAGGAAACACAAAAGTATTATTTTAATGAGTTACTTTTATTATACGATAATGCAGTTGCACTTTTAATGATACATTTATTGTGATCAACATAGTATCGTCAATTAATATGATAGTGAGTTCATTTACAGATACGGACAAGCAGTCAAAACCATTGAATAGTATATTGATTTCAAAATCTATTAAAACTTATTTTGTTTTAATACATAAAGCAAAAAAATGAAAATGTGTATAAAGTATATGTAAGAATTCAAATTCCTACAAAAGTTACTTTTTGTAAATGTGAACACATGTGGAGGAAGATATTTCCTCCGACAAAACCAAAGTGACAATGTTTGATAAATTTAAACCACCTTAGTTGATTGAAACGAATTTTATTGAAAAAGAAATTATTCGTTTAGTTTCCAGAACACTTTTTGTTTAAATAATCGACTGTATATATACTTTGAATTGTGCGCAATTTAAATTTTTGGTTATTTGTATGTGACTGGTTCTAACTTGCTCGGCCTGCTGCATTTATTTCATTCCTCCATTTTACGGTTACTCTATCTCCACAATATATTCCTGCTAACACTGTCTTATATTCTTACTTCCGTACATATTGGGGACGTTCTGGAACAGGTAATTTAATAATTCTGTTTTTCACGTCTATTCCTTTCAAGATAATTTATTCGGGTGTTTTGTAACGTGAAAGGTTTCACATTCCAATTGCCTAACATTAAGCATCAAATTGTTAATTAAGTACGATCGACATGGAAGCTAATCTTAAGTTTGAGGACTGTAGAGGCTCCATACCTATTGTTATATGAGAATCCCATAGATGCCAGATCGTGGTCAGTCTTTAATTGTATAATAGAATCTGACAAGTTTGTACTTTCATTTATATCTGTTAAATTTATACCTGCCATATCTTGACCTATCTTGCTAGTGTCCTCGAACTAAAGATTAGCTTTCATTTCAATTGTACCTAATTATTAATTTGATACCTAATGTTAGGCAATCGGAATATAAAAACTTTCACGTTACAAAACACCCGAACAAATAATCTGGAAAGAAATAGACGTGAAAAACAGAATTATTAAATTACCTGTTCCAAAACGTCCCCAGTATGTACGGAAATAAGAATATAAGACAGTGTTAGCAGGAATATATTGTGGAGATAGAGTAACCGTAAAATGGAGGAATGAAATAAATGCAGCAGGCCGAGCAAGTTAAAACCAGTCACGTACAGATTACCAAAATCTGAAATTGCGCACAATTCAAAGTATTTATACAGTCAATTATTTAAACAAAGAAAATTCTGGAAAATAAACGAATAATTTCTTTTTAAAGAAAATTCTTTTCAATCAACCAAGGTGGTTTAAATTTATCAATTATTGTCCCTTTAATTTTGTCAGAGGAAATATCTTCCTCCACATACACCTTCTTCTCAAAAAAAGACGGCTAATAGTAGACGTAATCATCATTCTTTGGCTGACGTTGTACTCTTCCAGAACGAGTTGTGCATAATGGCGCCCCTGAAGTCGGCATATCGCCTTGTACAGCTGTCACTAGTTCTTCTGTTTCATCTAGTATTGCCAAACAGTTTTCATGTTGTAATTTGTTAGAATAAGATTTTGATGTATTTGACAACGTGTCTTCTAAGTTCTGCATTTTGTTATGTGCCTGTATGTTAGGATTGCACACATCAGATTCGTCCATGGAACGATGGCCATTCAAATCATCTGATAATTCAGTCCTATCGTCTAACCAGGTAACTGGGGAATGCAACGATCCAACGTAACACAATCCTCAAAGCCATTTACCTCTATGATGACATTTTTGTCAGTCATTCTTTTGACCTTATATGGTCCTTTGTAAAATAGTGTCAGGCAATTCTTCCTATTTTCATTAGTTACATACACATGCGAAGCCGATCTTAAAATCAGAGGACAAATAGCAATTGGTTTCTGCTTTTTTAGTCTTGGTCGGAACCAAACGACACATCTTGTTTCTAAGTGCTCCTACAACCCAATCTACATAACTAGAAATCCAATCAAAACTTCTTGGAATTTCTATTAGAAGATCTTCAGGAAACCTTAATGGTTATCCATAAACCAGTTCTGCTATTGAAGTACCTAATTGTGCCCTATATCTGTTGTGCATAGCAAGTATTACTATAGGAAGATCGTGTATCCAGCTTGTTCCACTAGTACACCTTAACGCAGCTTTCAGTTCACGATGCAGCCTTTCTACCATCCAATTTGCTCCTGGGTTGTATGCGCTAGTATGCAATACACTTATTCCCATGATGTTGAGAGATCTTTCGAAAAACTCGGACATAAATTGACTACCGCGATCACTAGTGACTTTTTCCGGAACACCATAACGCGATATCCAATTATGTAGAAACGCGAACAAGACTTCTTGCGCTGTCATGTATTTTAAAATCGCCACTTCGAATTGGCGATTAAATTGATCTATCAAAGTTAGCAAATATTTATGGCCATTAATCTCAGGCATTTCAACAATGTCTATATGTACGTGTCTGAACCGTCCAATTGGTATCCCAATATTCTGTATCTCGGTTTTGGTATGTCTCCACACCTTACACGTTTGTCACTTGGCACAGGCTCTTACCCATACCCGTATGTCTTTAGACATGTGCGGCCATACGTACTAGTCATTAATTAATCGAATGGTGGCTTTAATGGATGGATGTCCCATGTCGTGTAATACTTGGATAATTTTGGCCCGTAACTCCAACGGCACATATGGTTGTGGTTGACATCTGGACGTTTCGCATAACAACCACTTGCCACTCAGGAGCTTACGAACATATCCTGGTCTTTTGGACAAGACTAAGGTAAAGTGATCCAATCCTTGCGCTTCCTTGATTTGACTAACAAAACCATAAATAAAATCACCTAGATTCTTCAACAGACCTTGAAATATCAGCTCTAAATCGACTTCATTCGGTCTGCTAAGTGCAGCGGCTACCACATTCTCTTTAACAGCCATATGAGACACAGTGAAATCGAACTCTGATAAACGGGTTATTTGGGAATTTACTCGACGAGAGTAATAAAGCCTCGCTGTTTTACCAAGTATACTAATCAACGGCTTATGATCGGTCAATAGCTTAAATTTATGACCGTCTAAGTAATGCTCAAAATGTAGCACTGCAGCATAAACTGCTAGAAGCTCTTTACCAAACGTATCATGAGGTTTTTCTCGATCATTAAGCTTACGGCTGTAAAACACAATCAGTCTTACTATGTCCTGATCTCTTTGCTGTAGCACTGTCCCCATTGCAACATCTGAGGCATCTGTGATTAGCTCGAAAGGTTTCTCCCAATCTACAGGTGCTAATGTGGTTATGTCACTTAGCATTTCCTTGGCCTTCTGGAATTTTTCTCGGTTTTCTGGACTCCAGTTTATAGGCCAAGAATTCTTGATCGTGCTCTTTTCCCGAGTGAGATGGCGTGTCAACAATCTTAGAATTCCGGCTAGACCTGGAATGAATCGACGGTAATAGCTGATCATGCCCAAGAACTGTCGCAACTGGAACACGGTTCGGGGCTCGGTAATGTCCTTAATAGCTTGAATTTTATCTTCGAAAGGTTTAATTCCGTCTTTGAAAAGTATATGACCAAGATATTTAACTCAAGAGCAACCGATATTACTCTTATTAGGTTTGACCACTAATTCATATTGTTCCAGCCTGGTCAAAACCGTTTCCAAATGCGTACGATGTTCATTTTTGAGCGACTAAAAATTATTATGTCGTCTATATATACCCTCGCAAATGGAAAACTCTGAAAGATTTCTTCAGCCAGACAATAGAATGTCTGACTGGCATTTGTCAAACCAAAAGGCATTCGAAGAAATTCATGCGATCCCCCTCCTGGAAATCTGACTGCGGTGAGTGGTATCGAACTTTCCTCAATTGGTATCTGATAATACGTTTTCTGGAGATCTAAAGTTGAATAAACCTCATATCCCATTATATCTTGGAGTAAAGTATTCTGATTAGGGAGAGGATAAGAATCACCCTTCGTCACTGAGTTTAATAGACGATAATTTCCACAAACACTCCATTGACCCAGTTCAGGTTTGGGAACTACCACTATTGGGGAAACAAAATTGGAATTTGACCTTCTACAAATCCCTCTCTTCGAGCGATTGAAATTCAGACAAAGCAACTTGTTGTTTGTGTTGTGCCAATGGGTGAGCCTTTGGTGAACAAGGCAATGAAGCCACCAATTCTATTTGGTGTTTTACTCCTGTCTTCAATCCTATCTCTTTGGCACTGAAAGGCTGAAACACTGCTAGGTGCTTCTCAATGATATCGGCAAAGTCATATGCGACCGTTGGACAGGTTAAAAGAACTGTTCTAACTGCCGATGTGTTAGACTCAGTATGTGTTGACACCCCTACGCCTTCTGCGATAGTCCTAGCTTTGGGATCTAATGTCAGTCTGAAATGTGTTAAGAAATCCATCCCAATGATATGGTCCTTGATATCAGCTACGAGAAAATTCAATGTGAAAGAAGAATTCTGGCCGAATGTCACCGACATTTCTTTCATCCCTCTGACTCCTATCGGACTACCGTATGCGGTCCATAGTTGATAATCAAATGTGGGGCAATCTGCTTCCACCACGTCTGACCTAACTATGCTTACTTCAACACCCGTATCGATGAGAAATTCCAGTTCAGATAATTCATCTTTAATAATGAATTTGTTGCTGGATAATCCGGAAATGTTTTCTAGATCTCCGCTTAATAAGAATCTGACTCTCTTGCCCTCTGTATCGGTGCTATTTGGTCTTGTCGCATTTTTAACCTTTGCCTTAAGTATGCCTTTTAAAAGCATATCTGGGAGCCTTTGCAATGGAACCCCCCCCCTACGGCTTCTTCTAGCGGGGGTTTTATCCTTTTCCAGGTGATTGATTTCTCTCTACCGGTTTAGCGCTTCTTTTCCATCTGGGTCCACCTAACCGCAGGTATATAAAATTTTCACCTTGGCACTTTGCACTTCGTCCGTATTCGCAATGTGTCTTACACCATCCGCGTGGCCCTACGAAGCGTTGACGCGAGTGACTCCCTCGACGTCTAGTATATCTTTCCTGACTCTGAAGTTGCGAAATGTCTCGATGTATACTAACAACTTCTCTACATAAGTAACGCAAGGTTTCTTGTATCGTCAGGTTGGTTTCGGTATCTGCCCTAACTGGCTGCACCATGACAGAATATGCTGTTACAGCATGTACTTGTGGTTCCTGCTGTTTATACAATTTGTCTAGCCCTATAAGTTTAGTTGACCAATCAATGCTTATTGTATCAACTAATTCTAATGTGGTTCTAAGTGTAGATGGTAGCTCAGCTGTAAAAATAGAATTTACCACATCTCTGGATATATTCAACATGGAAGCTTTCGTGCAAAAGCGTTCGTAAAACTCTCATGGTAGTTGACACCCCATCTTTTCTAATCGTAATGATTCGCACATTTGTGCCGATCTTCCAGGCTGATATCTCTGTTAAATTTCGGCCATTAATAACTCAAATGCATCGTACGGTTTTTCTTCCACAGTTCTGTCTCTGAAATTTTCCAAGGCGTTTCTAAAATTCTCAGGCAATGCCACCTATGCCGAAAAAATTTTCCATATGGTTTACGATATTATAAGCGCTAAATATCATTTGGGCATCCCCGGCCCAACTTGAGTTTTTTTCAGATTTATATTGCGGTAGACTAAATATTTTTGGACTGGCGCGGTCGCCAAATTTTGCAGACTCCATACCTATTGTTATTTGAGAACCCCATAGATGCCAGATCGTGGTCAGTCTTTAATTGTATAATAGAATCTGACAAGCTTGTACTTTCATTCATATCTTTTAAATTCATACCTGCCATATCTTGACCTATCTTACTAGTGTCCTCGAACTAAAGATTAGCTTTCATGTCGGTTGTACCTAATTATTAATTTGATACCTAATATTAGGCAATCGGAATGTGAAACCTTTCACGTTACAAAACACCCGAGCAAATAATCTGGAAAGAAATAGACGTGAAAAACAGAATTATTAAATTACCTGTTCCAGAACGTCCCCAATATGTACGGAAATAATAATATAAGACAGTGTTAGCAGGAATATATTGTGGAGATAGAGTAACCGTAAAATGGAGGAATGAAATAAATACAGCAGGCTGAGCAAGTTAAAACCAGTCACGTACAGATTACCGAAATCTGAAATTGCGCACAATTCAAAGTATTTATACAGTCAAGTATTTAAATAAAGAAAATTCTGGAAAATAAACAAATAATTTCTTTTTAAATAAAATTCGTTTCAATCAGTCAAGGTGGTTTAAATTTATCAATTATTGTCACTTTAATTTTTGTCCGAGGAAATATCTTCCTCCACACACAGAAACGGTAAGAAAAATTTACTTACTAACCGATGAAAAGAATAATAAAAATAATAATAATAAAATTATAATTATTATTATGATTTGACAACAAAGACCAACTGGCCCAGCAAATGAAATGATAAATTACAAATCCAAAGTATGATATTCAAATTTGAATGAAATTGTGACTAGCCTAGTATATAACAATAAGAATTAGAGTTGTGAAAGAGAAGTGATTTGATCAACTTCGTGATTGTTCTTTCTGAGGAGAACGAGATACCATTTGACTAGGTAAAAGACGACTAGATTAAAGCTTGTGAAGAGTCAGAGTATTGATGCAGGAGTTGCTGTTGTCGAATGAACGAATTTGAGATTGAGTTAGAAGGCGAGGAAGGACCAGCTACAGACATCGACCGTCGGAATTCTTTGTCGTAATTAGCAAGTTTCTGTAAAGTTATATTGACTAGGATAAATTCGACTAGATTGAAGCTTTTGGAGAGTCAAAATATCATTTTTGCGTACAGATTTTACTGACTTCAGTTGAATGAAATTAAGACAGTTGGAAGGCGAGGAAGAATCAGCATCAGTTGTATAACATCAGATGATCCAGCAGAATTTTCGAGTTTCCAATCGTTTGTTGCAACAAATGAGTAGAGTCAGTAGAGCAAATTATGGAAGAGTACTTAATACTTTGATGAAGTAAAACAAAAATGGTATTGGAGGGCCCAGATTTCACGGTTAGAATCAAGGGCGAACTTTATAATTTTAAGGCTAAGCAAGGAGATACTTAACGCTCCGAAACTAGTTAAAAGCCTAGAGGTAAATCATTATGAGTAAAGAAGGAACTAATTGCGCTTTCAATCAGGGTTCTCGCATAGAAATTTGTTAAATAATTGAATGTGAAACGCCTTCTTAAACTCCTGCTGAGGTAGGAGATTAATTTCCGTAGGTAGTGCATTGAATTAACTTGTGGTTTTGAAAAGAGAGAGATTTTGTTAAATATATTGGGAGTATTTTTGGATTGAATTGAAGTGTTGCTATTGCATGAATCGTAGTGACAGGCAAGTTGAGATCTTATGAATGAAGGAGATGACTCGTAAGTATCGGTAAACCATAGCGGAAGAAGATTTGCACAGAACAGACGCTCCCGATAATTCTGGCTGAGAGGGACGACACGCTTTAGAAATCAAGAAGAAATCTGTTCGATGGCGTAAGAGGAGAATAGTGTGATAGGGCAGTAAATCTCGCTAGCATATGAGATGAGAGGTAAGACATAGGCTTTAAATAAGGTTATTTGCAGTGTGGGGTTATGTGGCTTGAAGCAGATCAAACGGGCTCACTTGAAGAGTTTGGAAGTAGTTTGATTAAGATGTGGGGTGAAGTCTAGTGATTTAGAAAAATAGATATCAAGGTGCTTGGCTGAGTCAATTACTACAATATCAAGGGAACAATTTTCATTCAAGAGAGAATAGAATGGGTCGGAGGTAAGCTTCATCAGACAAGTCTTGTCGGGGTTTAGTTTAAGACCGATTCTACTGAGCTGAGAGTGTAGCGAAAGTAGATGCTGAGTGATAAGAGATTAGGAAGGGTTGGACGCTGTTGGGTTAGCGAAAACTATTACCTTTTCATCTGCATATTTGAACAGCTTGAACAGGTTGTCCTCGTCCTGTACCTGTGCGAGTGTTACATTGAATATTATAGGACCAAGTACTGAACCCTGGAGTAATACAGATCGAATAAGTGCTGACCTTGAGTGACTATTTCCGATATTTACAATTGTGTAGCGATTTCGGAGATTGTAACTGATAAGATTGAGGACGCTGCCGCAAATACCACTTCACAATAAGGCGGATTGAATTGCCGAAAACGATCATGAATCAAAAGCCTTAGATATATCTAGGAAGAGGAGAGAGCAGTCGTGAACTTGAGAGATAGGAGAGCAGCAGTGATTAAGGACACTGACTAAGTTGGTGGAAGAAGAGCGGCAGTTTAAGAAGCCATGTTGATTAGCAAGTAGGCTGAAATTATCTCAAGACTTAATGAAAGGGTAGATTAAGCTATATAAGACCCTGTCAAAGATTTTAGTGAAAGCAGGGACGATAGCTATTGGGTGGAAATCTTTGAATGAGCAGTTTGACGATGTGCCATTTTTTGGGATATGAAAGATCGTCGAGTTAAGCCAGTCTGGAGGAAGATTGGTAGTTTTGAGGCATCTGTTGATAACATCAGCAACCAGAGAGAAGTGGTTCCAACCTATGAGAGCAATTATGCTGACAGAGAAACCGTATTGATAAAATTGGTGTTTAGATTTAATGTCTTTAATTGCTTGAACGACGGTGGCTGGCGAAATGATGAACCAACACAGATTCTCGGCGTCATCGTTATCGAGCATCTCAGCAGTTAGAGTGGAAATGGTTTAGAGTATACGAGATAATTTAGGTAACCGTCTGCAAACCTGAAGTCGTATTAGTAGAAATAGCTAGCATGATTTTTATTGTTTTCAGTCAGTCATTTATTGTAAACAAACCAAATTTACGAACACAGTGAAAGACAGTTACGATTACAACAAATGTCAATTACGATTGTATGAAACTAGCTGTTGATTTAATAGTAATATATTGAAAATAAATGAAACCAATTAATTATTTCCGTTAGAGTAGTGCATTTTTAAATATAAAACATTTGCGAGGTAATTATATATACACGTTTGTGTACATATATGCAAGTATACTTATATATGCGTGAGTAAATAATTCTTAAAGACATTAGATTTGGCCTTTTAAAAGCCTTAGGAGATGGACGCTAACAATCTTTAATTATTATTGTGCAAGATTAATATGAGTTGATCAGTATATATTATTTTGTCAATTGCCTTATAACTGTCTCTGTTTTATACCATTGTATTATCGTAAGCTTGATGATGATTTCAGAAGTAGTAAATCAAAACGCTGTGCACTGATCTATGTTTTCAGATGTTAATCTGATAGCTCTGGAAGACAACCAAGATATCTAGAAATTTTCGTAGAATTAAGGATAAAGGTATTTCAGGATGCGTAATTTCAGTACTTGCTGAAATCGATAATTAGTTATTAAAGCTACTAAATTATTTATTTGCCTTTAAACCTTTTGAGCACGAAAACCATACTATTAAATCTCTTTCTCGAAAAAAACATATTCTTATCAACATTAATAAAAATTGCTATTAATATTTGACCAGTTATAGTATTTTTATACACTTACATGCATATACGTATACAAAAACAAATGCAGATATATATCCATATACTTACCTATGGTTACCTATATGATTTTTGCAGTCGCACTGGTTTTCCATGATTACCTGGTTAACATATTTATATGTTAAATTAACCTATCTTGTTTAGACGAGTCATTTAGATAAATGATTAACAATAAGACTACATGCGACATCTCTCTAAATATACAATTTTTATAAAGTCTATATATGCTTTAAATCAAGTTTGCGAGCTTGAAGTAAACACAAAACCCATTGTATTTAACCAGTCTTCGAACAACATAACAAAACTACCGCCAGTCGCAACGCACTGACGCGTTTCGACCTTCCATGATCATCATCAGAGTACGACGGCAAACTGACCATCGAGGATCAAACCGCATTGAATATATATGGAAATCAAATTTAGATATGCGGCTCTCACCTCTAGCAGTCTTGCATACCTTGAAATTGACTGGAAATGTCTATATATGTTAAACTTTACAAAATTGTATACAAGCATCCAAAAATTTCATTATTTTTGTATGTTATTTTATCTAGCTAGTGAGCTTTCTAATGCACAATAGCAATTCCATCAATCCTGAAGCACAAATATCACCTTACATTCGTGTTAATCTATCAATAGAATGATTTAGACGTTGTTAAATAGTTAAGACAATAGATGATTCTTTACAAATTGCTAATAATACTAGAGTAATTTAAAATCGGTACGCGAAGATGAAATTGAAGATCTAAAATTATTCGGATAATCCAATAAATGCGTTGAATTAAGAAAGGCGTTTGGAATGAGAGAGCATTAAAACGAGAAAGTGAGACAGAGACAATCGAAGTGATTGCAATAATACATGAATAATTAATGGAAACTTCTATCCTAAATTTAGAATAATTATAAAAGAGAACTCGAAGTAAAATAAAGGTTAATCGAAATTCCAATAAATAAACAAATAAAAGCAACTCAAAATTTATTCAGATTAATAGAAAAAGTATAATTAAAACTGAAAGAATAAATCCGAATATATTTTATTATCTTGCACAAATTTAATCATTGACTTAGAATATTGAATTCTACCGATTCATTTAATCCTCTTTTCATCCTGATGGGAAATGATTCGCTGAATATTTGACCTAAAGATATTTCAACTTATGATACATTTATAATATTATTCGATTACTTTGTTGCAATTGATTTGATGATTAACCTAGTCAATCTACTGTGTTTACGTAACTAGATAGTTTTATAACATGCCAAATCCGTCTGGTAATCAGATTTTTGTAAATGTCTAGCTAGGTCAGATTCTTGTTTGAAATAATATATACATGCCTCTGTATGTTCTCCTCTTCTTGCTACATATTAACACATCGTCTGTTCTACATAAGTAAAATTAGTGTTATAACGGTATTTCAAATATTTCTGACATATTCATAGGTTCGCTAATCCACTTATCTCAACCGTGTATACACCAAACAAAAGAAACAGTCATGTAGGTAACCTATCTTTAAACTAGTACGTACAATGTATGCAAGACTACTAGAGTTAAGAGCCAAATATCTAATTTTGCTTTCCCTATACATGCAATGCGATTTGATTCTCGATAGTCAGTTTGCCATCATACTCTGATGATGATCATGGAAGGTCTAAACGCGTCAGTGCGTTGCTGCTGGCGGTAGTTTTGCTATGGTGTTCGAAGTCTGGTTAAATACAGTTGGATTGGTTTTCACTTCAAGCTCACATACTTGATTTAAAGAATTTTTACCATCACCCGTGCAATCAATTAATGTTTAATTGTATTGTCTATATATGTGTGTGGCGAAAACTGCAAATCGTTAATGTTCGTGACTGCGTAGAAATTGTGCAGCCGATATTTCCAGTCAAGTATAAATTATGCAAGACTATTAGAGATAAAAGCCGCATATCTAATTTGGCTTTCTATATATATGCAATGCGGATCTATCCTCACTAGTCAGTTTTCCGTCGTACTCTGATGATGATAATGGAAGATCCAAACGCGTCAGTGCCTACCACTGGCGGTAGTTTTGCTATGTTGCTCGAAGACCGGTGTAACATAATTGTATTAGTGTTTACTTCAAGCTCGCACACTTGATTTACATAATCTCTAATAATTGTGTTTAATCTAAAAACAAATTCCTTTCCCACATCTTTCTTTTAGTCAAATAATATGAGTTGATCACGCTTGAAGGACCGGAGCAACCAATACCCAGCCAATGTAGCCAATACTTCATCACCTCTTTTTGGCATGTCTGGAATATTGTTTTCCTCAGTTGATTCACCCAGTACAATGCATGTCCTTATTTCCATTTTTAGTTAATCAACCTTTCAATTAAGCAAAGTTTTTAGTTTACATTTTTTGGACGCATAGACCTTATATACGAAAATTGGCCTCATCCATTTTCATTTTTCTTTCATACATTGCTTGTTTCATAGCACTGTTCTCTGCCAAAATATTTCCTGGCAATTATTTAAGCTATTCAAATATTTTCTCAAAATTAAAACTTTAGGTATTAAGAGCATTATTAACTCGAGTTTCAATGATAGCAAGATAGAAACTATAGCCTATATACATGTATTCTACAAGATACAAGGCTAATGTGTTTCAAGACTCTTATTTGCATAGCTTCTAACATGTTTGGCAAACCAATTTTAATTGGATTCCAAGTGTCAGCTGCGCATTTTAAAATTGGGTTGTCAAAATAAAATAAATTTGTAGCAGTTTATAACAAATAAGCATTACCTAGTTCATAAATTAAAAACAACTATATGAAACAGACTATATGAAATATTAACTTAGTAGAGATTTGTATATAAAAATATTATTGGCATATTTGAGATAAAAAGTCGACTAGTAAATTGGAATCTGAAGTTACGGCTCAAAAGTAGTATAGAAGATCATTTCTAAAATACTTAGGCAATAATAAATCGGTTATTTTATTATAGAATATGCAATTTTATTTGATTTCCATTGCGTTTTTTTAGAATTATATTTAAACAGCATCTAGTTATACTATGAGATTTGTTGACTATTTGTATTCTGGATAAAGTATTTCTAGTTGATTCCTGAATAAACATCGAGAATAAAGAAAAAGGTTTAACTGTGTATTAATTAAATATTTAATTTAGAATTTGGTTATTTTGCAGAAAATATTATTTAAATGATGAAGTGTTGTGTGATTTTGAAAAAGATATGCATGATAATTACAAATGACTACTGTAAATTTAGTTCGCTCTAAGTGATCTAATTCTATAGGAAGTTTGGATTAACTCTGACCAAAGAATAATGCAATATAAGCAATTATGAATATGTGGGACATAAATAGTTACATCACGGCTTTGCAAATTTTTTAAAGAGAAATTTTAGTTAATTTATAATGTATTAAGATCAAGACACTATATTCATCTCTGTGTATCAAAAGGAGATAATGTTGTGAGTCTAAGCTAAATAAGATTTAAATTTGCATGTTTAAAACTATCGCTGTACGACATATTTAAGAACATGTCCCTAAATGTACTTCTCTATTTTTGTCAGGGTTTTCAAACTTTATCGAGCTCTACATTATAAAAAAAACATATTCTCAAGGGGTTTGATTTATATATAAAAAACAAGACTAAGCCGGTATGTTCTTGCTTGTTTTAGAACGAGATTACTTATTAAAGTTAAATACTGTTTTCTGTGGAGATCTAATATATATGCAACTTTATATTAGGTGATGCGCATCTAGTAAAAGATTAGTTCAAATATAACCAGAAAGATAAACCAAAGTCAGAATGAACGGTAAGTACAATCTCGTGTGCACATTTGTTTAGTGCTTACTGGCGACTCATTAGTAGGTGATGTTTCTACGCCCTATGACCACTATATATTTGGATGAGAAATGTGGGACAATTGGACGGTACCATCTCCTATAAGAATGTGTTTACCAGTATTAGTGGAGATAACTTCATATGAAGTCTTGGAGAATGCGATTTCAATGTCAACTTACTATATACAGTTTATGACGAGCCTGTAAAGAGTACCAACATTACGGTTGTTTCAGCGGTACCCGATACCAAAGCCACAAATGCCGAATAGGTACATGTTACATGAGCCACCAGTAAGTACGAAACAAATGTGCACATGAAATTTCATTTTCCGTTCATGTTGACGTTTATTTATCCTTCTGGCCATATTTCAACCAATTTGTTGCTAGGTGCGAAACACCTAATACAGAATGGTATGTATAGTTGTAATCCGCAAAAACAGTATCTAACTGTTATATATTTAATTAAATGATGTCATGATTATCGCGAAAATGGTTCACTAATATCGACCAAGGCCGGAGTGGATAGATTTGCTGGAGTAATAAGTGTTCATAAGTAGTTGTAATTCTTAATTTTGGCGAACTTTAACATACCTTGAAATCCGTTGTGTTCGTACTATGTAATGTCTCGGCAACGATAGTGTGAGTACTATGTACTTATTCAGCAACCACAGAATTGAATAATTATACGAACATCGTTTGCACGGACGGTGATAACAATTACTTTAAATCATGGTTGCAAACTTAATATGAACACTTGACCCATTATGTACATACCTTTGTCAGTATGAACTAAGTATTGTATGGTGTGGAAAAGGCAAATTATCCAGTAGACCGGTTGCAACCTTATTGAGAACTCATCACGTAATGTCCAGAATTTGCCTCAGACAGGGCTCAAAACTGGGCACGTCTGCTTTGGAATCTGGTGCTCTAACAACTGAACCACCTTTCCAACTGATTCCAAAACGGACGTGCTCAGTTTTGAGTCCCGTTTGCGGCAAATTCTGGACAGTACGTGATGAGTTCCCAATAATGATGAAAACGGTCTAATGGATGAATTGCCTTATCTACACTATAAAATTCTTAGTTTATACTGACATATGTAAGTTATTAATGGGTCGGGTGCTTATATCAAGATCGCAACCTTAATTATAGTAATTGTTATCACCACCCGCGCAACCAATATTCGTTTAATTATGTCTGTATAGTTAGTATTTTTATTTCGCCATCTTATGTGTCTATAATCAATTAAGTTTCAGTTAATTTATGAGTGCAAGCAAATAACGTAGTCTTGAAATAAAGGATATTAAATCTTGATAAACTATTAAAAGATCATGAATCGTTTTTAGTTCCGACATTTCTATGGTTTTGTAATTTGAATTTCGATATAGATCGTGTATTGAAGCATAAAATTCTTATGAAGCAGGTATATCCAACAGAGTTAAAAAAACCACCTTTTTGCCAGAAAGTCATTTGATTTCGGTATCTGGCATTTTATATGGTTAATTATGAAAATAAGTAGGATTAAATTTTATTCAGAACATACGTTTTTCAAACGAATAACCTGCTTAGGTACACATGCATACAAGCACAAAATAATTACACAAATTTACTTTTCATTCATGTACAAACTCTATTTGTTAATTTATCTGCAGATTAGTGATGTTAAAACTAAAAGCTTATGATTTAAATAAAATATGTTAAGCGACAGGTAACAAATTAATTACGTGGCCCTTGTTATACCCAACAAGGTGTCCGCATCCGCTGTTTTCATTTTAACTCCGCATATTTCGACTTCGATTCCGGAAGCCTTTTTCAAATAAGAGCACAACTCACAAACAATTTGGCAATCATTAGCGGAGATGGTAAATTTAATTTCAACTGTTTCACTTATACTTATTGCTAGATCCCTTAAGCATAGCTGTCTTTTTACTAGGTAAGTGTGTGTTATTTGTGTGTGTATGTGTCAGCATTTTCACATTCATGGAAATAAAATTACAGTGATTTAATAACACATAGTGAAGACTCACTAGATAAGCGTATGCCATGCCTGTGTGTATGTGCTGTCGTTTGATTTGGATTGACAAATAATAAGATACTGAACGTGTACACTCAGTCACGTGAAATTAAATTGATCTAACAACATCTGGCGATCCCCGCCTATGTGTGTGTGCTTTTTAAGACTGAGAATTAATCAGTTATAAATAATTAACGGTACGTGTATCACTCATACTAATGTAATAAATTTCAATTCCACTTTGTTAAGGTCAGATATATTTTTTTCACTTACTTTCCGAAATTGATTATTTACGAATGACATTCGGTCGCAAAATTTTTACGGTAAATTATTTTGAGTAAGTAATAATAAAATAAAGATTTAATGTTTTATTAGAATAGAAATAAAAATGGTCATAAACGAAGTTCAAAAATTGTCTACTGAAAGAAAGTTTATAGTAATTGTGTAAAGAAAAGTGGTCTATTTTTGAAAAACGTAAAGGTTTATTAAAAAGTACTACACTACCTAGAGAACGTAAGTTATTAGATATAATGAGATGACAAATAATCTAGGATGAGATTGTAAGATTATCTTAAAATAAATTAAGAGATATTTGTTTACCCATCCTCCTCTGTAAGTAAATGGTAATCCAACTTTCTTATTCTTTTACTTGAGCGAGTTTCTGCTACTGGGTAAAGGTCTGTTTTTAAATAGTAAGTATATTATTTTTAAATGCTAGAGTTTTTATTTGTCTAATTAGTTTGGTATCAGGTATTAACGTGACGCTCCGATCCTCTTTTGTTTTATCTGAGTCCGCGTATTTCTAATTATGATTACTTATTTAATTAGTTATTTAATTATGATGACTTATGAAACTCAACATGGTTACCTCTATTAACTTTAGAGGGTACAATTAGCAATGGATATTTCTTACAGTCTACATAATTTAATCTCTCTATGTTGTTCAATCGTAAATATCAGTTCACTCATTTGATTGGCTAAATTTATAAAAATTATCAGGTAATCCTCCTAATTCCAAATAACTAATATGTCATCCAAGAATCGTACATACTGTTTTAGATTTATGCATATCATATCTATGGAGCTTTTCTCCATCTAATGCAAGATGATATTTGCTATTGGAATTTTATGTGATTGGTCCATTAGAATACCTCGAATATTCTTATAAAATTTATTTCTAAATATAAAATAAGAAAACATAAATGTGTTCATCATCTACATTGAATGTTTAATCGTCATTTATACTTTCATCTAATACTAATGTGTTATCAAACAGGAAACACTGAAAATATTATATTATTTTGAATACCGGCACATGGTGTACGTTGACAACATATCTAAACTCGCCAATTTGTGATTTTGATTCAGATCATATTTATCGACAATCTCAACGAAATGATATGAGTTCATCAATGTATGGTATAAGAAATACGAACATTTCCTTATTCTATAGCATATAAACTTGGACATTTTGTATGCTTGGGAGTGTTCGAAATTAACAATAAATCTTAGAAGGTTATCTGGTTTTTATAGCTGCGCTAAACCATACAATTTTAATGCAACCGCATGTCTTTGAATGAGAGTGAAACAAAGTGTTTGATCTAAGTGACACTTAAAAACCATTTCATTTATCAATTATTTAACTTATCCTTGTTATTTATCCGTAGGATCTTTGTGTATTTTAGCGTATACCTCTATATTGTCTATTAATTCATACATCTTCTTATTATAATCATATTAACTCATCAGAACCATCACTTCTCCTTTTTCTGCTTCCGAACTTATCCCATTGTTAGCCATTAACTTCTTTCTGAGTCTTTTTACTTCATAATTTGGTTTATACTCTTCCTCTTCTTGCGTTAGCTTAGTTGTGGATATATCAAATTTAAACTTAAACTTAGTTTTGTTTGGGAAGAATTACGCTGCTTCAACAAATTCAGTAATTATCTCATTTTTTAGTGATTTAAAATTTGGATAGCTGTACTCAAACCAAAATCAAGCATTTCGATCTTATTTTTATTAAGTTGTATCTGAGAATGTTTTAATACTCGGTTAGTTACAGTAGGACTAGTCTTAACTTCGGTCTGTCTATAGATGCCAAACTCACTAACATTCTGTTATGTCTGATCCTGACCTTTTTTATCTATCTATCACGCGCGCTATCAGTAAAATCTTCTATAGATTTAAAATCATCAGGGTTTAAAAAGGAAAGTAACACAGCTCTAATTATAGTTTTCTCTCTAATCAGTTCAGATTTGCGTTTTTCTAAATTGTGACTTAACATATCCATTATATTCAAGGTCAGTTAATGTTTAATATAATATTAATATATATAATATATCGCGCTTCTTCATCACTTGCTTTGAAAAACACCCAGAAATCCGACGGGTTTAGAGTGTGAATTTTTTGAATACGCTAAACGCGATTAATATTCATTTCTAGTTTGTCAGTTTTATTTGATAAAAACATACAGCCATTGTTCCTTGGATTTCAACTTAAAATTAAATATTGTGAAAGCTGCTTCATCAGCTAGAAACAGGTTTGGATCGAGTTAGGTGTTAATTAATAAAAGAAAAGCCCATCAGTATCGGGAAAACAACCGTTCATCATTATTACAATCAAGGTTGCGGTCTTGATATAAATATCTGACCCATTAATTTCTTACATATGTCAGTATAAACTAAGAATTGTATAATGTAGAAAAGGCAAATTCAACTAGTAGACCGGTTTCGTCCTTATTGGGAACTCATCATGCACTGGCCAGAAATTGCGGCAAGCAGGACTCGAACCTCTG
>JAQBSW010008054.1:0-36606 GCA_029291075.1 Eudiplozoon nipponicum
AAGGTATCAGTCACTAACACAATAGCCATAGTGCTAGTATCCTTTACAGACTCGGTATATATATTATATAGTGTGAGTTAGCATTGAAGTCGTATTGTCGTTGACTTCAGATTATGTTAGCTTCACTATTACAGGTTTACACATTCGTCTAGGAGATTGTACCGTCCTATTATTCCACATTCTTCTTCCAAATATATAGTGGTTAAAGGGCGTAATACCGGCTCCTACTGATGAGTCGCCAGTAAGCACGAAACGAATGTGCATGAGATTATACTTTCCGTTCATGCTGCCTTTGGTTTATCCTTCTGGTCACAACTGAACTAATTTGTTACTAGGTTCGCAAAACCTAATACATACTTGCATATATATTAGTTCTTCGCAACAAACAGTATTTAACTGTAATATATTGAATTGAATGATGTCATGCTTACCGCGAAATGTGATAACTGATATCGATAAAGGCCAGAGTGTATGGTTTAACTGGAGTAACAGGTGTTCGGAAATTGTTGTAATTCTCAATTTGGGTGAACTTTAGTATAAATTTATATCCATAAGGTTGGTATCATGTACCGACCCGGAAACCATAGTGTTAGTATCCGGTACTCATCGATTTCAAAAAAGGTATCAGTTACTAACACAATTGCCATAGTGTTAGTATCCCTTACAGACTCGGTATATATATTATATAGTGTGAGTTAGCATTGAAGTCGCATTGTCGTTGACTTTAGATTATGTTAGCTTCACTATTACAGGTTTACACATTCGTCTAGGAGATTGTACCGTCCTATTATTCCACATTCTTCTACCAAATATATAGTGGTTAAAGGGCGTAATACCGGCTCCTACTGATGAGTCGCCAGTAAGCACGAAACGAATGTGCATGAGATTATAACTTCCGTTCATGCTGCCTTTGGTTTATCCTTCTGGTCACAACTGAACTAATTTGTTACTAGGTTCGCAAACACTAATACATACTTGCATATATATTAGGTCTTCGCAACAAACAGTATTTAACTGTAATATATTGAATTGAATAATGTCATGCATACCGCGAAATGTGATAACTGATATCGATAAAGGCCAGCGTGTATGGTTTAACTGGAGTAACAGGTGTTCGGAAATTGTTGTAATTCTCAATTTGGGTGAACTTTATCATAAATTTATATCCATCAGGTTGGTATCATGTACCGACTCGGAAACCATAGTGTTAGTATCCGGTACTCAACGATTTCAAAAAAGGTATCAGTTACTAACACAATGGCCATAGTGTTAGTATCCGGTACTCATCGATTTCAAAAAAGTTATCAGTTACTAATACAATAGCCATAGTGTTAGTATCCTTTACAGACTCGGTATATATATTATATAGTGTGAGTTAGCATTGAAGCCGTATTGTCGTTGACTTCAGATTATGTTAGCTTCACTATTACAGGTTTACACATTTGTCTAGGAGATTGTACCGTCCTATTATTCCACATTCTTCTACCAAATATATATAGTGGTTAAAGGGCGTAATACCGGCTCCTACTGATGAGTCGCCAGTAAGCACGAAACGAATGTGCATGAGATTATACTGTCCGTTCATGCTGCCTTTGGTTTATCCTTCTGGTCACAACTGAACTAATTTGTTACTAGGTTCGCAAACCCTAATACATACTTGCATATATATTAGTTCTTCGCAACAAACAGTATTTAACTGTAATATATTGAATTGAATGATGTTATGCTTACCGCGAAATGTGATAACTGATATCGATGAAGGCCAGAGTGTATGGTTTAACTGGAGTAACAGGTGTTCGGAAATTGTTGTAATTCTCAATTTGGGTGAACTTTAGCATAAATTTATATCCATCAGGTTGGTATCATGTACCGACTCGGAAACCATAGTGTTAGTATCCGGTACTCATCGATTTCAAAAAAGGTATCAGTTACTAACACAATGGCCATAGTGTTAGTATCCGGTACTCATCGATTTCAAAAAAGGTATCAGTTACTAACACAATAGCCATAGTGTTCGTATCCTTTACAGACTCGGTATATATATTATATAGTGTGAGTTAGCATTGAAGTCGTATTGTCGTTGACTTTAGATTATGTTAGCTTCACTATTACAGGTTTACACATTCGTCTAGGAGATTGTACCGTCCTATTATTTCACATTCTTCTACCAAATATATAGTGGTTAAAGGGCGTAATACCGGCTCCTACTGATGAGTCGCCAGTAAGCACGAAACGAATGATCATGAGATTATACTTTCCGTTCATGCTGCCTTTGGTTTATCCTTCTGGTCACAACTGAATTAATTTGTTACTAGGTTCGCAAAACCTAATACATACTTGCTGATATTTGTGTTGCAACCTGAGAATGTGATGAAGCGCAAGCGTCTTACTCCAGATTGAAACCATACCTCAGGTGGCTTAGTTTGCTTCTCACTCTTCACGCATCACTCTGAGGATATTAATAGTAACCAACTGTGATACGGCGTGAGGCAGACACGCGACATACAATTGGCCTGCATAACTGCATTCGGCTGGATTGCAGATGTCAAAGCGGAAGTAAGATCGAGTAGATCTTTTTACACTCTATTCTTCCGAATTTTGATTAGTTCACAATGAGGGCCATTGAATTCAGCGGTTTTGTTTTCACTCATGAAACTGGGATTTTGGCACCACATAAAAGGGGTAGTTTCGATATTGAAGTTAAAGCAAGATCGACTCCGCTGACTCCGCTTTTGGCCATGTTTGATAGATTACGATAATTGTGTTAATTTTTTACGAGTTGCGCTTCAGAAACTGCATTTGCCAATTAGTTATTTTAGTGTTTTACGTTTTATTTAAGAAATGTTCTTTGTAACACAACTATGAAGTGCGCTTGTTTTATTCTGATATCGAGTTTCAAAGCGTTTTAGCGGAAATCCTCAATATTTCAGTTGGACTACAATATTGCCAACAAACTAAGTTCCGCTGCTTAATATTTGCCAGTTAGTTAAATTACAGTATTATGATTTGGATGTTAATTTTTTGTCAGATATTTGAAGTATTGTAAACAAATTATCTACATTTGAACTTAAACATGCACCTCAATTCATTGTCGAGCAAAACATTGTTGGTTGGCACTTTAGGTTTCACATTTTGCTTTCAGTTTTTATATGCGCGTAAAAGACAGCTCCATTTTAAACAATGTTTTAGGTGACAACATGCTGACAGCGCTTTCAGTGGCCAGAGACTGTGAGATGATAGGTGAAATGGACCGTGTAATAATCGTGTCAGCCCAACCACCACCAACTGCTCTGCGGAATCAGCTCGGTTTAGTGCGTAAAAGTTCCAATATTGCTTATACAAAGGATGGATGTAACACTGCTGCAAGCGAAATGACGGACGATGTAGGCAGAAATACTAGCTTTTCTGCGATGAATAGCACTTTTGGACAAGTGCAACAGTCGGAACCAAATTTGTTGGAAACCACATCTGGCATAACAAAAGTAAATTTTTGTAAATCTGTTTTATTTAGATTTGCGGCCACCCTGCCACAGTGTGGCTCAGTGGTTAGAGCACCAGAATCCGAAGCAGACGTGCCCCAGGTTCGAGTCCTGTCCGCGGCAAATGCTGGCCAGTACGTGATGAGTTACCAATAAGGACGAAACCGGTCTACAGGATGAATTGCCTTTTCTACACTACAAAATTCCTAGTAAATAATGGTTCAGGTGTTTGTATCAAGATCGGAACCTTGATTATAGTAATTGTTCTCACCACCCGCGTAACCTATGCTCGTTTAATATGAATATACTGTCAGTATAAACTAAACATTGTATTCATTTGAAATTGCAACTCATCAAGTTGACCAGCTTCATCCTTATTGAGTACCAATCAGAATTTTCGTGATTGGGGCTCGAGCCGGGGTACATTTGAATCGAAGTCTTACCCTCATCAACTGCGCTCTACATGCAATTTTTTATATTCCAACTTATGTCATTTTGTCATTATTTCCTTACATTAGAGCCTATTTAGCATCGCTTTTGACCTAAAGTTCCTAATGGCCACCTCTGATCTGCCATAGTGCAGACACCATGCCACTTTAGGAAGTGATATTGAAATAAGGTTTTACGGAATGAATTATTATATATGTTGCCAGAATAAACCAAACATTACATACGGTAGCAAATCCACTTCATCAAGCAGAGCTGTTTCTTCCTTATCGAGTATTCCAATAAACGCATCTTTAACTACATGACTACATACATATATATTTGCTGTAGCCGTGGAAATTTTCGGTCTGATGACCGATGACAGTAGCATGAACCTAAATGGTTAGTGACGGAATGAGTGCAAACGTGTCAGACGTGAAGAACAAATTTTGGTCGCTGGAAGATACTCTAACGCAGGTACTCGGGCGGTTACAGCTTCTCAGTCTTGGTTGGTAGACAACCTTGAAGTAGGTAAACTAGGTAGATGAACCACCCCGACAGGAAATGACCGACCACGATTGATACAAACTAATTATTTTATACCGTATCGGCCATCGCGCAGGATGAAAAGGGTCGCCTTATCCGCTGTGTTACGCTGCGTGGATAAACGTAATCAGGCTGGTGTAGACACTTTCATTTCCAATATAGTCTCTTCTTTACTTTTTCTTCTCCATCTAAGAAAAACACTTGTGGATTCAGCGGATATGTAGGATATTGATCTAAACACGAGCCTATTTGTGTATTGCAGTAAATTGAAAAAAATATGGTGAATAATCATTTTTTCAACCTACGAGTATTAATGAATTGTGTGCACTGTCCGTGATTACGTGTTACGGGCATCGTTCTATGTAATTTACAATGCCGAACAATGGGAGTCACTACCTCCCTTAGTTAACAAACTGAGGTTTCTCTATGTGAACATACGATATTGTGCGGCACGCTCCGGCATCTACTAAAACAATTCGAAATTTCTTTCTTGTTGTATTTGCATACGCTCCCACCGAATGCAGCATAGACGACAGCTAGGACTCTGTTTTTTTGCCTAAGCTATCTTTTAAGCATGGCGAACTTTTGAGATATTTTCTCTATAATTGGTGATGTGAATGCTTAAGTTGGGCCCTGAAGTAATGCGGAATTGCATTTTGATGGCAGATAAACTTAAAACTCATTACTAATCGATAATGGTGAACGACTGTTGAGTAGCTCGACAAAGCATTACTGGAACGTTACAAAATCCAGACTTAATGTGAGGCGTTGCACCGCATTATGTCCACCAGCTCTTGGATAGTTGTGTGCTTCGATAGATCATAAGCAATTTATTATAGATAGCGTTGTAGCATCTACGATTGTCGTTCGTTCTGAAATTTGTATGCTGACTCGGACCATTCACTCATTCATTATAGATTTTTATATAGATGTGTCAGAAGCCTAATTAAAAATACACCTCTCATGCATATTAACAAATTCTGAACAGTATTCTTTCCAAGAGTCCTTGAATACTTTTTGAAATTGCACAATGCAGATACTTCTGTATGGGACATTGTAAGTCTCCGTAGAATGAGTCATTGAACTCCTATAAGTCTGTAGAGATTTTCAAAACTATGCGTCAAATTCCTGTAGCCACAGCTTGTATTAATACTCGTAGATCCATTAGAAGTAAACTTAAGGGCAATCAAAATTATGATTTTGAATCCTTTTGGGCTATAAATGCCGAAAGTATGGCATAAATGTTCGCATCTGGTAAAAGACAATTTTGTAATATTAAAAGTAAAAATATTCTGATAACTGTTAAGTAGTGTCGTCTGGATCAGTGGGCTGAACACTTCAAAGAAGAAGTTTCTTGAGCACCTGTATCAGCTCTGATCAAAGAAGGTATACCCCTATGAAAAATTAGTAGTGTTAATACTAAGCTGCTATCAAAGTTATACTTGCGGAATTCAATCTTATTTTTTAAACGTCGCGAAGCTGTAGATTTCGATGATCTCTTACCGACCTTATTTAATTTTGGCGATGGCAGAATTTGTACTATATTGAATAAAGAAGTGCCGGCGGCTTTGAGCGTGTCGATTATCATCTCATTATTCAAACAAAGCAATGGTAATTCATGTGAAAATCATCGAAATATAATCTTGACTTCGCGTCTACGCTATTCGCTTCGATTATCTCACACCGTCTCAGCATTTCGCGTTAAACATGAACTAGAGAAATTAATTAAACGTCGTTGGTTGCGCGAGAGTTGATAACAATTTATTGAATCAAGGTTGCAATCTTGATATAAAAACCAATCCAAACTTGAGTTCGCATATACCTGAAAATTGTGTGTGGCGTGCGCTAGGATGGCCCAGTGGTTACAGTTATAGACCCCAAAGCAGTCGTGCTCAGGTTCGAGTACTGTCTGCAGTAAATGACGGATATTACTTGGAGGATTCACAATAAGGCCGAAACCGGTCTACTGGATGAACTGTCTTTTCTACTTTACACTGCCTAGTTTATAATGACATATTTTTAATGGTGTTGGTGTTTAAATCAAGATCGCAACTTGGATTCAAATAATAATTTCTACCAGAATGAGGTCTATTGAATCATATTTTAACCTGAAGGCAAGTATCTAAACAGCGACATATATGTAGGATGGCTAGTAGGCATTTGTAAATTATTCCTTCGATTGATGGAACATTTTCCTCGCGCACTTATGGCTCAATGAAACAGTGACAATGAACATAATAGCGATTTGTAACAGCCAATAAATTATAAAACGTGTCTTTGTACACTTGGGTTAGCCGTTTTACTAATACTCTCAATGTTATTATTAATGACTAGCCTATCTTTTTAGCAAGAAACTGTCCAATTGTTGTCAAGAGTTTTTGCTTATTGGTGCAAATTTTTCTACTGACAAATTAGTTTAAATATGACCAGAAGGATAAACCAAAAACAGCATGAACGGAAAGTATAATCTTGTACAGATTCGTTTCGAGCTTACTGGCTTATATTACCTGGGGTAAAAGGTGTTCAGAAATAGTTGTAATTCGCAATTTTGGTGATTTTTAGCATAAATTGAAATCCATCGTGTTGGTAACATGTACCGACTCGCCAATCTTAGTGTTAGTATCATGTACCTTTTCGATACCATAATGTTGGTATCGGGAACTGACACAATAGCCATAGTATTAGTATCCTTTACAGACTTGGTATATATAAGAGAGTGTATATATATATATATATATATATATATATGATGAGTTGGCTTGGAAGTCGCATTGTCGATGACTTTATATCAAGTAACTTCACTATTGCAGGTTTACACATTCGTCTAGGAGATTGTACTGTCCTATTATCCCACACTCTTGACCAAAATATATAGTGGGTGAAGGGCGTAATACCGGCTCCTACTGATGAGTCGCCAGTAAGCACGAAACGAATGTGCACGGGATTATACTTTCCGTTCATGCTGCCTTTGGTTTATCCTTCTGGTCACAACTGAACTAATTTGTTACTAGGTGCGCATCACCTAATACACAAGCAGTATCTAACATTTCGTACTGTTTTACAATATTTTTTCGACCTTTTAGCTGTGCTCTCTTACTTGGATTATCAGAATGAGTTACTATTCATTATTAAAATGCTGAAACATTTTAATTTGTGTGTTACAAGTAGTAATTGGATTTATAATACTATGCTTGTAGGCCAGCTACGTGTGATTTTTTTAACCCGGGGTTATAATTACAACGAAGTCATTTGCTAAATCTTACCCAACAACGAAATGTGCAACGCTAGCATCAGTAGACGTATTTTTGGATCTGCCAATAGCTGATAGTTGTGAGGCAGGCCTATATGGTTCGATCAAAATTGCTAGTTCAGTCACATTGTATGTATGCCTTCAATTCGATTGTCAAGTAGCGCGTTGTTCTCTCAGTCAGCACCACATTGGTTGGCAATACTGCTCTGCGTGTGATCCAACTGCGCTCAGTGGCAGTGTGGTTGAAGAATTTCATTAGAATCGGTCTCCTCTTAACTCTTGTTTCTCTTAGGTTGGCAGAATAAACTGCGATGCTGCATGTTATGTTATTTAGCGCTAAATTAAAAAAATAACGCCAGGGTAGCCTTATTGCTGATGCCGCGTCGCCTTTAAGTTGACTTGGTGCAAATTATAAATGCGACTTCATTTCTTTGTGCTTTCTATCTAGGCTAGATCACTATTAGTAGTATTAGCATGAATATTGTTGTTCCATTCCTTTCTTTTTCTCATGGTTGCTCGACGGTGAGGCATCATTTAAAAAAAATATTGTTGCATTTCTGTTTGTGCTAATATTGTCACATTCATAAATTAATATACGAATAAAAGCCTACGTTTTGGCAAACATGTAATTACGATTTCCTTCGATCACAGACTGGCCGGCTGGAGTCACATAAGAATTAATCCAGCAATATTTTGGTCGGAGGCTATTATTCACCATGTTGATCACTCGATCACACTGAACTGTACCCTCAGTTACCTAGAGACATTTGAATATACGAACATCGTTAAGTATATTGTGACAACCAACCATCTCTATTTTTTTTATTGCTTTACGAAATCATGTTTAATTCTGATGCTTAAAATTAATTATAATAACGCATAACATGCGCATCATCAGGAGAAAACGAACGATTGTTCGCCATCCTGTGGTCCATTGCCGCACAACACATCTCTCGCTGATTGGGAACATCTTGTCGAGTTCCACTATGCCGAAGACTTGCAACGACCAGTGACTGAAGTTATCGCTGCAACTGCTGGAGGTCTGCATTCTGGACTAAGAGCTGCCAGTCACGCTTTGGACACACGGCATGATGCTGCTGTTGTGCATGGCGTCCCGATTGTCGCGTCGAACCAACAGAGAGGCAGAAAATTATCTCTCCGTCTGATGGCACCGAGTAGACCCGAGACTATCTGTCCTCCGAGGCGGAATCAACCACCCACAACGCAAAATACCAAGTAAACTATTTTTATTTATTCTGTAGCGTGAAAAAATTTAACGGTAACCAGATTGCTCTTGTGATTTTCTTTTCTATAGATGTAAACCAAGTGGAATAATGCCCCCCCCCCACTCTTTATTTATTTTGAATTAGTCAAAGATCATTAGTCCGTACAGGATATGCTAACCAAGGATTTGTTGTTTTAATTTATTCTTTACTGTTATGCTTTCTACCAGTAAATGTGAAGAACTAACATTTCTGATTAGTAATTTCTTCGATTATTTTTTATATATCCTAGTTTGATTGCGATCGGAAATTTTTTCCTTTAGAGTGTTTATTCGTATTCCGAAACTTAAATTGGCGTAGAATACAGTTTTTTTAGTTTCAATTCTGAACTTCGATTGTGTGCACATTGTGGTCAGCTTTTAGCTTTATTAGCTTAATTAATAATAAAATAGCCAAAAATGAAGCCTTTAAATTTAAAACCATTTGAAGATTTTTTTATTTGCTGCAGCAATCATTCTTGTTAATTTTACCAAAAATACCATCGTAAATTCACACGAGAATAAATGAAGACGGCGCTAGTTTAAAATTTCAATCTGAGAGCGGATAGTACTTGTTGAATCCGTCTGCTCCGTTGATTGAAACTGTGGAATTTATGTTCACATTCAAGAGCTCCATGAATATCAAGTGAAAGTCGACTTTCGGCGTTCCTTTCTTTGTAATAGAGGTGAACCCAGATTACGTCTTGTGGACTTATAACAACCTCTGCTGTCCCTCGTGTAACGCTTTAGCTCATGGGTAGTTTTCTCATTAGCTCGTGGGTCACGAGAGCTATTTCCTCACAAGATAGGAAAGTTATCCCGACTGGCATGGTATCTACATTGCTTAAATCCAGAATATCATAGCTGCTCTGATCCATATATCGTGTGTCTTAGTCGCACATAGCGCTTCTTCATTTTCAAATTCTTACTAATCCAGTCATGTTGGACGTAGACTTTATGCTATTCGGTGCTGCATAAAAGGCCTTATTTGACTGGGAATATACAAACTCCCGTTTACCATATACTGATTTCATCATAGGAAGTCTGGTCCTTGGTGTTTTAATGTGTACGCGACACATGACGAGGTGGTGGTGTCACCGAAATCAGATCGAATATCTGTAAGGCTGAAGAATGTTCATATACATACATACATACATACATATCATTGATTGCGCGGGTGGTGGTAAAAATTCTTTAAATCAAGTGTGCGAGCTTGAAGTAAAGACCAATCCCATTGTATTTAACCAGTCGTCGAACAACATAACAAAACTACCGCCAGCCGCAACGCACTGACCTGTTTCGACCTTCCATGATCATCATCAGAGTACGACGGCAAACTGACTATCGAGGATCAAACCGCTTTGAATATATATATGGAAATCAAATTTAGATATGCGGCTCTCACCTCTAGCAGTCTCGCATACATTGAACTTGACTGGAAATGTCGGCTGCACAATTTCTATGCAGTCACTAACATTAACTGTTTTCAACTTTCGCCACATATACATATATAGGCAATACAATTTAACAATAATTGATTGCGCGAGTGTGGTGCAAAAGTTGCATTTCTCAGTATCGGCATAGATTCATCTATGACCCGCCGTAGGAGTTGAGTCCTCAGCGCGGATAATACTGACGATATAGTAATTATTATTTAAAGTCCACTGAACTAAAATTCTATAATAAATTGAATTTGTCTACTTTTTTTAATTTCGTACTTTAAATATTTCCTTGACGTGTCGGTTGAATTGCTAGTTTAAAAGAAACATGTTGCGAGACAGGAAATAAACAATTTACCTGATTTTCGGATTGCGTACCGAAATATTTGAATCCACTGTCATCATGATTTTTGCAGATATTTCGGGCTCCAATTACTGAGCCCTTTTTCAATGCCAAACACATCACACACTTAGTTGACAATCAATATGTCAAGTGGAAATATTAATTTAAACCGCCTCATTTATACTTGATTTTAGATCTCTTAAGCATAACGTTTTTTATAAAAATGTTATGCTTAAGAGATCTAAAATCAAGTATAAATGAGGCGGTTTAAATTAATATTTCCACTTGACATATTGATTGTCAACTAAGTGTGTGATGTGTTTGGCATTGAATAAGGGCTCCGTAATTGGAGCCCGAAATATCTGCAAAAATCATGATGACAGTGGATTCAAATATTTCAGTACGCAATCCGAAAATCAGGTGAATTGTTAGTTTATTGACATAAATAAAATTTTTCATGTATAGGCTTCTTTGAGATGGTTAACCTTTTATACAGGTTTTCTGTTTTTTTTCCTGAATTTAGTTACAATTTATGATATTATTTATACTAAAGTCTTAAATCATACAGTTATGCAAAACTGACTAATAAGCATAGCATACTTTATCATTTTCACGTGTTTTGTATGGCGTGTCTCGCAACAAGTTATTTAACTTACGATGAGGTGGGCATGAAAATGTCTTGGTGGTGTAGTTTATTTAATTACTTTGCTGAGTGCTTTATGCAAAGAGTTGAAAATGCAATGATTCTTTTATCAATTAAAACTTATCGTCCTCCGTATAGCAATGTATTTTTCTTCGAAAATTTGTGTCGATGAATAGTTACTGACGTCATATTCGTCTTAGTATAACTGTTTTATTTATAAATGCTAAATGGTAATATATATTTTTTGTATATTGGGGTTCACAGCATCCAATACCGCAGAACTCACCAATCCTTTCCAATGAATCACAGTTTCCCCTATATTCCTACATACTATACTTTTCTATAGCAAGGACACTATGTGGCGTCGTCAAGTCGCCGATATTACGAATAAGTGTCCGGTCACGGATTTTTCTATGATTCCAGACATTCCTCAGACTTACCTTGATAGCCCAGTGAGCATGGTGTGTAAGGGCCATTCGTGAATTATGCACCAGCCTACGATATGGACGGATGGGCCCATAAATATTGTTTTACAAAGCCGTCAATGTGGCCATCCCCCACTTATAAGTGGCATAAAGGTGGACCGAATATATATTTGATTTGAAAACCTTTGACTTTCTGGCCAGTGAAATAGACAGGCGATTCTGGAATGGTTTAGACAAATTTCCCTTGGCTAATACGTTTAGAAATCGGTAGAAACCTATCCATCTGATTTCAACAAGCATCCAATATGGACAAATTGTTACCAACTGGTAGCAAAACTCCAGGCAGCGTTGGTGCATTGGTTTTTCACTGTTGTTCTTGTGATTTAGTCTGCTTTAGTCTTCCAATCCAAATTAGTAATAATCACAATTTTTCATCATTTTGTTTCATATAGTACTTCATGAGTGCAGTTAATGGCTCTGGAGCTACTTTTATCTTTTTCGCTAACAGAACGGCACTTTAACCATTTTCTGATTCGAGAGACCTCAGCGCACTCTTCATTGACGGTATGAATTAATTTATCTGGCCCACTATGTATGAATCTGTGTTCAAGGATACTTTAATCGTCTTGATAGCTCTTTCTGGTATAATCCTACGTAAACGTACTATGTCATAAATGACAATGGCTTTTCTTCCTCTCAAAGTAGTTTTTATACTCCTTTTGGGGCTACATACTTTATTATGCTACGTATTACTTGATAGTGCTAATATTGTGCTAATGCATGCTGCAACTCTGGAGCACGTCTCGCTTTAATGATTAGTCGAGAATCTTATAGGTTTAATTTGTATGGGTATTGTACCAATAAAATGGAAATGTGAAGTTTGGTTGTCCTTAAATGTTGGACTTTTTTGCTCAG
Source organism: Eudiplozoon nipponicum (assembly GCA_029291075.1). Classification (NCBI taxonomy): domain Eukaryota; kingdom Metazoa; phylum Platyhelminthes; class Monogenea; order Mazocraeidea; family Diplozoidae; genus Eudiplozoon; species Eudiplozoon nipponicum. Next base: position 12,728 of record JAQBSW010008054.1, read on the forward strand.
TGCTGTCCTTCTTCTGGTGGATTTGACCGCATTTTCTTGTTCCGGAGAATTGATAGTACTCGTAGGTCGGTAAAATCTTGAATACTGTACATTTTCAGGTTCTCTGATTATTGGCCTTGATTGATGGGTTCTCATTTGTCCCTTCTTTTTTAAGCCTTCCATCAGCTGCTTGTCTGAAAATGACGTTGGAACAAGATTTTCCACTCTTTTTGTTCCGATATTTCGACATGGATAAGTTTGAGTATTCGAGATTAGGCATTAAGACCGGATATTAGGGCAGACAATAAAAAATTACTTTTGGAATTAAAATAAATATAAATAGAACTGTCTTGAATGAAGATACCATAATTGCCACAAGTTGTTTTTCCCTGTGTGTATTGTGTCAACCCTGAAGATGAGACTGGAAATAAGGTCTCGAAATATCGGAACAAAAAGAGTGGAAAATCTTGTTCCAACGTCATTTTCAGACAAGCAGCTGATGGAAGGCTTAAAAATGAAGGGAAAAATGCGAACTCATCAATCAAGGTCAATAATCGGAGAACCTGAAAATGTACAAGATTCAAGATTTTACCGACTTACGAATGCTATCAATTGGCCCACACAAGAAAAATTCGATCAAATCCACAACAAGTTTTGTAGTCATTGCAAATGAAATATTCTTTTCATATCTTTCCTAATGTTATTTAAAAAGTTTTCAGTATTTTGGTTGTATTACGTCTAAAACTATAGATTTTCCACACATCGTTTTATTTATTTTTACGCATTGTTCTCTGTAAGATTTTCTTCTGTTTCCGTGGCATTTATAAGCTTCATTCTTAATTTATTGGAATCTGTCATTGCACTCAGGATTGCTTGTCAAATCCATAATCAGATACTGGAAGTTCATGGTTGTAAAGACTAGCACACTGTTAGCATTCCTTTGTGTTGCAGAGACTTGGACGGTGACGAACTACAGCTGCCAGCGTCATGACAATCTTAAATTTCGATGCACTTGCTCGATTTGGTTAGGTTCATTATGTTGCAGAGATTTGGGCGGTGACAAACTACAGCTGCCAGCGTCATGACAATCTTAAATTTCGATGCACTTGCTCGATTTGGTTAGGTTCATTGTGTTGCAGAGATTTGGGCGGTGACGAACTACAGCTGCCAGCGTCATGACAATCTTAAATTTCGATGCATTTGCTCGATTTGGTTAGGTTCATTGTGTTGCAGAGACTTGGGCGGTGACAAACTAAAGCTGCCAGCGTCATGACAATCTTAAATTTCGATGCATTTGCTTGATTTGGTTAGGTTCATTGTTTTGCAGAGACTTGGGCGGTGACGAACTAAAGCTGCCAGCGTCATGACAATCTTAAATTTCGATGCATTTGCTCGATTTGGTTAGGTTCATTGTGTTGGACAGACTTGGGCGAAGACGAACTAAAGCTGCCAGCGTCATGACAATCTTAAATTTCGATGCATTTGCTCGATTTGGTTAGGTTTATTGCCAGCTGAGCGTTAGGAGGCAATATATAATAGCGAATTATGAGAGCCGAGGTTTTCTGTTGGACAGACTTGGGCGAAGACGAACTAAAGCTGCCAGCGTCATGACAATCTTAAATTTCGATGCATTTGCTCGATTTGGTTAGGTTTATTGCCAGCTGAGCGTTAGGAGGCAATATATAATAGCGAATTATAAGAGCCAAACTTTTCTATTCAGCCGATCTTCGGTTTACAGTCGCCGTCATATCTTGTTATGGAATGTCGACTGCATTGTTCGGTGTACTGTTTGAGATGGCTAATTAAATCTTATTTGCCAGACTACGGAGACAACTCCGGTGGATGGCTGAAGCCACAAATAGGGTAGCTCAGCATTCTCGTGGCCGAATATTATTATTCGCGATATCGATCATTCCGTACTCTCACTATCCAAGAGACGAAATTCTTTGGTTGTCTAGTGATAAAAAGGGTCCGGGTAGTTTCCTGGTTAATTCTACCCTATAGGATCTTCTGTGTGGGAGACCTATATCTGAGTGTTTTATCGTTTGTAAGCTTAGTAACGCTAGTTTTAGGTTTATATCATTTGTTTGTTGAAGCAATCTCTTACATTAAAATTTAGTTATTGTTTTTTTCAACTTATCAATATTTATAGCCAACCTGACAATTTATGTCGTACCTTCGATGGACCATATGCCATTTTTGATCATGAAAACTATACATCATTAACCGCCAGTCAGGCACAAGCTACTTCCGAAGAAGCGGTCACAATTACACAAGCTAAAACAAATACGACGACAACTGCTCGTAATTTGTTGGGCCCTACTGCATTCGGTGGTCTCGCCGAGGTACCCACCAGCGATGAGGAAAGAGAGCGACGTTTATTCACTGCGTCTCCAAAGTCCGATCGATTGTCCGTGCATATGGTGCCAGAAACTAAAGTAGACTCGTGCAGTGAACAGATTGCTGGCATAGAAGAGAATCAGTCGAGGTACTTCTAAATTTCTGTTTGATTTTGGATGCTTATTTAAATTGATTTTGACTGGTTTTTTAGTTTCTCTATGTATAATTACAACATTCGACAGTCATTTTTTAAATTTTTAGATAATTTATATTGCGGAAAACTCGAATATAGGCAATTGTGTATTACGTATTGCGCACCTATTAAAATTTTTTTCAAATATGACCTGAAGGATAAACCAGTCAGCACATTCGTTTCATGCTTACTTGCGACACATCAGTAGGAGCCGGTATTACGTCCTATACTCCCGATATATTTCGGTGAGGAATTTGGGTGAATTGGACCGTACAATCTACTATACGAATGTGTAGATCTACAGTGATGAAGTTAACTTCACCTGAAGTCTTCGACAATGCGACTTCAAAGCCAACTCACTATTTATAATGTATATCAAGCCTGTTGAGGGTACCAACACTATGGTTTTTGAGTCAGTACCTGATGCTAACACTATGGTTGCCGAATATGTGCATGATAACAACACTGGCTGCCGAGTTTTTACATGGATTTTAAGATATGCTATATTTCACCAAAATTTTGAATTATAACCGCTTCTGAACACGTGATATTCCAGAAGATTCATACACTCTTCCCTAATACACAGTTTGATATATTCTTTTTGAATGCGAGCCTTAACAAAATTCGAATACCTTCTCCTTATGCAAAAAAAATTTTATCCGTTGCAGTTTTTCATTATTAAAAAGCGTAAGCTTAATAAAGTCGTAACGCACATAAGAGAATATCTAAATCTTCCGCTGGTTGTATCCCAGAGGAGCCTATGCCAATAGCGCATAGTTAACCAGGCCTCTTAATGGGACTCTGTAGGCCGCTCCATTCCCATCAATGTTTGCTCATTCAAGTGTCTGGTGTTTATTGAGGTTACGATGCGGCGTGGTCAACTAACTGATATATCGAATAACGGTATTCGAGAAGGAGATTGCTAGCCTATTCCACATACAGTTCAAACCATCTAGCTTTATTGTCCCAGTAGCCTTCTGAAGCAGTCGGCGTTCCATAACAAGGTTAGATAGTGATGCAACATCAAATCACGGCCAAATATAGCTGGTGGGCGTATGAATTGTGTTGTTGAATTGTGCTTCCCGACACTCATCCGGCAATAACCTCGACAAAAACGAACAAGTAAAACAATTCACAAGGTCGTTCGGTGTCACCAGAGATTTTAGCTAAATAAATTAATTGACGACTAACAACAAAGTTTCGTCCAATACAATTTTACGCTTCGGATTAAAATTGGTCATAACGACCATTTTGGGGTATGGAGCCTCAGACCTTATCGGATGAACACTTCTTTTGCGCTGTTAATTTTTCTCTTAAGCTCATCTTCCTTTTCTCTTGTCAAAAGAGGCATATTCAGCGTATTTGGGATAATTAGACTGGACACCGTCAAACACTGAATCGACAAGATAATTAAACAGGATATGAACAACAATACATCCCTGTCGAACGGCGCAACCAATCGCAAAAGATTCGGAATGACTTGTGCAAATACAGACTGATGAGTGAGTATAACTGACTTCAAGCAACCGGAAAATTTTAGCCGATACGCCATCATTGGGCATAGCTCGCCATAAAATCTTCCGTTGCACAGAGTCGAAGCAAAGTAACGACAGTTGACCACTAATACAGATGGCGCAACTTTAGTGTGCGTCGGAGTGCATGAATTTGATCCGCATATCCTTGTCCCGATCGAAACCTTTCCTGGGTTGGTGTAGTTCGCTTCTCTTTCAACGCATCCTGTGGATAAGCACCACAATGGTACTTTTCCATTCATTCTTCCTATGAGATTTTATAAATGAGTTTAAACACAGTCTCTTGAAACTTTATTCCTCTCAGATTAAAAGATTTAGAATGGATGCCATCAATTCAGGTGCCCTTTGGTTCATCATGAAACGGAAGGTCTGCCATTTTATGAAATTTATGAGTTTCGATGTCATTCAGGTCCTCGTTCAAGGGAGCACGTTGTCGCTAACAACGCAGTATGTAATATACAACGGATTGAGAAGATTTTGGGAATGCATGACAAGTTGCGCCAATATTCCATTGGCGGAATAACCACTGCTAATACAGCGGATATTAGTATGAATTTGTTACGCTTAACCGATACTTCAATCTAATTAGCAGCATTTTGACAATACTAATTTTAGTCCGCTGCGTGGATAGTAGCCAACTCATTGTAGCACATACCAGCCTGGATGGATAATTTATATTCATTTTCCTTTCTGTTTCATTTTTGCCACCCAGTGCTGTCTTGACTATCTAGTTTTCAGACGCTCGTGTCAAAAGTTACCTCCGCATATTGAATGTTTCTCTTTGTGTCTGGCCTACTAGCTCTTATCCGGTCATTATCCATTAAAAACTGTGTTAAATTCACTGTAATAACGAACTCAGGGCTTCATTTTCGATAGGATGGCTGCTTCCTGTAATTACTGGCTACCGTTGTCAGCAGAACTGGTTATTACTATAGTTACCATAAACGTAGTTTCCTAGATAACACACAGAAGTGGAGCAAAATAAAGCTCCACTCGTCACCATTATGACCAAGTCAGCTCAACTCGCCGCCATTTCGCGCAGAGTTTCCACCCAAGAAATATGATGCGCACGTTGACCACATCCAGACGAATGGGTCCATTGCAACCCAATTCGTATGTAGTCGACTTTGACTGCTTCTGCCCACCTTGTTTCTTACGCCAAGTGGGGCGCCGGATGGGAGAACAGTGCTTTTTACTGGGCAATCAAATTGAGGTCATACGCAAAACGTGATCGATGAGCACTTGTTGGCCGATCCAGAAATTCGTCTACGAATGTCAACATTGGTTGTTCGTTGTTGGTAACCATCATCAACTCTGCGGTGCCAAGTCTCTAGCGTATAATAAAACTGCGCCTACAAATGCATTATAAACACGACCTTTATGGCTGAGTGAAATACCGGCGTTTCTCCATAAATGGCGATTCTCGTACTCACCTCGTCAGACATATTACCTGAGTTATTGATAGAACGGCCAAGGTATGTAAACCTGTCAATTATGTCTAGATCTTTATTCTGTAGTCGCACAGTTGGAGTCAGTGGTGGTTGACTCTGTAAACGTATTTTAGAATTAGAGGGTGCTAATTTCATACCGAGAGATGGAACAACGTCTGATAATCTATTCAAGTTTGCCTGGGCGGCATCTCTATTATCGAATAATAATACGACATCGTCTGTATAGTCAACATCGACTAGTTTACCGCCCGGGAGAATTTCAACAACTGCATCCTGAATGTGTGGAAGAATTTTGTTCATAATAGCATCGATTACAAAATTAACCAAAAAGGAGGAAGTGGACAGCCTTGAAGAGCACCGCTACTAGTAGCATAGTTGTGTGCTAATTCTTTTTAGACCTTAAGCCGACCAGAAATGTCTGTGAAGAGAGCTCGTAAAATATTTAAACATTTTGTCGGCACACCAAAAACATCACGATCGACCGAGTCATATGTCCCCTTGAAGTCTAGAAAGCCGGCTATGGTTGTATGACGATATACATGTCGCTGTTTGAATAACTTGCTTTAAGGTAAATTATTATCTATAAACCCTCGTCCTGACCGGAATCCGGCTTGTTCTTCTCTAATATATCTTTTAATCGAAGCGCTAAGATGGCGTAAACTAATCAAAGCAAATAACCTAGATACAACTGGAGTGAAGCTTATACCAAGATGATAATCACACGATTTACGATTTCCTGTTTTTGAATATAGGAATGATGGACTACTCATTAAATGATTAAGGTTAGTCAACGCCCCCAAGTTTTTTTCGCCACCATATTAAATAAGCTTGGAAGAAAATCATCGGAGAATGCAGCTTTATGATATTTAGGATTTAGGATTACATCCTGTATTTGTAACTCTGATGGTTCCTCAAGATTATCAATCCATACTGTTGGTCCATGCATGCCTTCAGGATTCGGAACTGACGCAGCTGCATAAGAAAATTGATCCTTGAATTGCAGAGTCCATCTATAAGGACGACTTTTTCGGTCATTATATTGTTGTTACTATCATTTTTAGTTTCAAGAACTCTAATTTTTTAGGACTTGTTGTGCGAATAATTTGGAACGAACAGCGGCTTTTACCTGATGCGAAAGCTTCTTTAACGTATGCATTTATATATGTATGTATGTATTTATTTCTGTATGTATCTATGTATGTATTTACGCATGTATGTATGTATGTATGTATGTATGTTTGTATGTATGTATGTATGTATGTATGTATGTATGTATATGTATGTATGTATGTATGTATGTATGTATGTATGTATGTATGTATGTATGTATGTATGTATGTATGTATGTATGTATGTATGTATGTATGTATGTATGTATGTATGTATGTATGTATGTATGTATGTATGAATGTATGTTTGTATGTATGTATGTATGTATGTTTTTTACTGCGGCTGGCTCCTTTTATAGGATAAGCCGGCTCCATTGATATCCCGGATTAAACCTCTCCATGCCGGGCGGTTGGCAGCCATTTCGGAACATAAAGAGGGCCAATGACGCTCCCAGTGACGCGGACCATAAACATTGCGTAAACCTAGGAGTTCCATGTCCGATTTGATTGTTGCAAGCCATGTCTTCAGTTGTCCGCCTCGGCGGCGGCGCCAGTTTGCACATTGACCTGGGTTCATCACCTGCCGTACCATTTCGTCTTCGGGTTTGCGTAGTACGTGCCCGAACCATTGAAGTCGACGATGTTGGATCCAGACGGATAGTTGCATGATGTCACCGCATTGGTGACGAACAGATGCGTTCGACACTCGGTCCATCCATTTTGTCTTTGTGATGTACCTAAGGCACCAATGGTCGAATACTTCGAGCTTTTTGGAGTCCTCAGAACGTAATGGCCAAGTCTCACAGCCATACAGTAGCACAGGGCGAACAGTAGTCTGGTAGACTCGGATTTTCGTTTTGAGGCTGATTTCACTTCTTCTCCAAAGTGAGTTCTTCAATTGTAAGAAAGCAAGTCTGGCACGGTCGATGCGTGTTCGGACTTCATTCTTTGCTTGACCAGTTGGAAGTATTTTTGAGCCAAGGTACGTAAAATCGTCGACTGTTTCGATTGGGCTGTCGTACACCGTGAGCTGCTCATCAGATGAAGATACACCGATGGCGAAGGCTTTCGTTTTGTCGGCATTGATTTCCAGACCAACGGCTGATGAAAACTGGGCCACTTGATCCAAAACGGCTTGCATGCTCCCAAAGCTGTCAGCAAGGAGAACAACATCGTCTGCGTAATCAACATCCGTCAGCCATAGGTTATTTGATACTTGAACGCCTCGGAACTCAGTTAGCGCGTTGCTCAGAATCCAGTCAACCGCATAATTGAACAATATGGGTGACAAGGGACATCCTTGTCGAACCCCTGTGTGCAGACTGAATTCATCCGATTCTTCTCCGTAAACACGTACTCTGGCTTTGGTGGCTGCATAGTAGGCCTTGATCAGATTGACGAGTTTTATGGGCATACCGTCGAGCAGCATGATGTTCCATAGGGAGTCGCGATCAACAGAGTCAAAAGCAGCTCGGAAGTCAATAAAACAAGCGACGGTTGGTTGTTGAAATTCGTTGCGATGTTCCAAAACTCGCCGTAATGTAAAGATCTGATCAACACAGCCTTTGCCTGGGCGGAATCCACCCTGATTGGGACGGGTACGGACATGCCGCTCATTACAGAAGCGGTTCAATAGAATCGACGCCAACAGCTTGGATGCGGTGTTGAGAAGACTGATACCACGGTAGTTTTCGCACCTTGATCTATCACCCTTTTTGGGAAACGGTAGCAGGATTGACATTCCGAAGTCTGACGGGCATGCTTCTTGTTCCCAGATAGAAGAGAACAGTCGATGGATTGATGGCAGTAGTGCGCCTATACAGGCCTTGTAGATCTCTGCAGGAATTCCATCTTCACCGGGGGATTTCTTGCTCTTCATGCGCTGGATGGTCGTAGCGATCTCAACCTCAGTTGGGGAAGAGCAGTCCACATCGTAGCTGGGTGTAGATGTTGCAGGTGGTTGCGGTGGGGAGCGGCCACTGTATGGTCGGTTCAATAACTGCGAAAAATGTTCAACCCATCTTGCGATTTTGCCATTGACATCAGAAATCAAGTCTCCTGTTGCGCTGCGTAGAATTGTCTCTGCATTGCGCTTACCGGATGCTTTACGTATAAGACGGAAGAGACCCCCGAAATCACCGACGTTTGCAGCCGATTCCATGGCGGAAGCCATTTCATCCCAGTACTGCTTACGGTCAGCCCGAGCAGACCTCGTGGTTTCACGTCTCAGGTGGCGATAATTAGGCGCGTTATTCATCCGGGCATCTCTTGCTTTTTGTGACGCCCGCATCGTGCGTTCAGAGATCCAGTCTTTATGGTGACTTTTGATGGTTCCGAGCGTTTCAAGCGCAGCTTGCTGAGTAGAGAGTTTCAAGTTATTCCATTGATGCTCCACATTGGTTTTATCTACGGCATGAGTTCCACCGTCAGCGGCAGTCAACTTTGCAGTGATTGAGGCAGATAGCGCTGTACAACGGGATGGGTCCGTTAGGGCAGCAACATTCAGGCGTTTCGTAGGTTGACGGCGCCGTCGGGACTTGAGATGGAGCCTCAATTTGGCACGTACTAGAGTGTGGTCGGACCCTCCTCGGTTGCCAGTTTCAGCTCCTCGGTATGACCTGCAATCTTCGACAGAAGACATCCAACGCGACCGTACCAGAATGTAGTCGATCTGATTGGCTGTGTGACCATCGTTTGAATACCAGGTGAGCAAATGCTTCCGAGGGTGTTGGAAACGCGTATTGGTAACGCACATATGGTTGACTTCTGCAAAGCTGATAAGTCGCTCTCCGTTCTCGCAGCGCTCACCTAGACCAAACTTTCCCAGTATGTGTCTGGTGGATGAGTCAGAAGGTCCTGTTCGTGCGTTCCAGTCACCAGCAACAAACAGTATGTCGCCTCTGGAAATTCCGTTGATGGTCTCTTGCAATTGGTCGTAGAACTCATCTTTCACATCTGAATCAGCTGCGAGGGTTGGTGCGTAGACGGCTACCATTGTGATGTTGAAAGGTTTCCCTCTCAATCGGACCGTTGCGATCCTCGGTGATACAGGATTCCAAGCCAGCATGGCTCTCTGCGCTGTAGGACCAAGTAAAATGGCTACACCGTGTTGTCCGGACCCGTCAACTGGTCCGCTGTGATGCATCAAGTATGTTGATTCTGCCGACGGTACTTTTATCTTCGTTGATCCCGTGCCGGGCAGTCGGACTTCAGACAGGCATGCAACTTCAATCTGGTAGTCATATAAAGATTTGGCCGTGATTGCTTGGCTGCCGATATCAAGCAATGTTCGAACATTCCAACACCCGAAATAAATAGGTGTTTTCGCGCTGATAAAACCAGATAGCTTTTCACTTGACACCCTAGCCTCTGGGGGAGCACAGGGCGCGTCGCTTGCCGGGGACGCCGTAGCATGATCGGTATTCATAGATTGTGACATTTTCATGGAGTTTCTTGGGAATTTGGTACAAGTGGTGTCCCCTCACCACTCGGCTTTTTGATCGAGGACGCACCTCTAGCCTTTGCACATCCAAGCGCAGTCTGCAAGGCAGCAGTAAATAGTATGGTTGCCGGTGGCTGTTGAGAGCTCATTCGCCATTCGGAAGTACGGGGTACTGTCCAGGAGTCCATGTAATCCTGTGGCTGTTGTCCCCTTTTGTGGCGGGGAACACACGCCGAGTCATGGTGCCGTCGTCGGGCTCATGTGGTATTTTATAGGAGATCCGATTGCCGGTCGGAGATCCACCACGCCCTGGTGACACCACCGCCATAGCCCCGTTAGCCCATGTACGATCGATCATCGAAACATGGTTGACACCGTCGTACCACGTTGAGGAGGGGATGGTCTTTAAGGTATGGAAAATCAGATATGCGACTATCACCCTTGGCAGTCTCATATACATTGTAAATGACTGGAAATTACGGCTGCACAATTTCGACGCAATAATGAGCGTAACGTTTTTACAGCTTGCGCCATATACACGTAAGTTAAACAAATAAACAATCAATGATCTTACAGGTGTGAATAAAATTCTGGAATTTAAGATAAATACCCATACCATTGTACGTAAACAGTCGAACAACATAAGAAAACTAAGTTAGCTTCAATAATGCAGGTTTACAAATTCGTATGGGAGACTGTATCGTCCATTTTTTACAACATTCCCCCCAATATATAGTGAGAAAAGGGCGTAATACCGATTCCCACTGATGAGTCGCCAGTAAGCACGAAATGAGAATGCACGAGATTATACTTTCTTTCATGCTGTCTTTGGTTTATCCTTCTGATCATATTTGAAATAATTTGTTGCTTGCTGCGCAACACATAATGCATAAATGCATATATATTAGTTCTCCGCCACAATCAATATCTAGCACAACACAACGACCGACGCGTTTCGATCTTCCATGTTCAGCAAACTGAAAAACAAAGTCTAACATAGGGCTGTTATTATCCATTTCAGAAAACCTGTTGCTCGGAAGAAAGGAGTACAAAAGTAATTAACGTGGAGAAATTTTTTGGCCATTATATCAATAAATAAATAGATTTAATTTTAACTAAATACATAAATATGAAACAAACAAAACCACTGACCTCGCAAGAACAATACCATTTACAATGAGATTTTTAAACGGCGGTTTGTCGAAGAGTGCAGTAGACAAAACCAACAGAGTATAGAACCAACCACGTGTCTGGTCAATACCCTCAGCAATGAAATCCGCCGGAAAGCTTTCTTCAAAAGACCTCTGATTCTCAAATGGATAATGTTTCTATAGAGAAAAGAAAATGTACAATATTAGATTCCAGAAAGTAATCGTTGGATGGAAAAGCAACTCTCGTTCTTGACTATCTTGGATGTCAATTTCGGTGTATTCAAAGGTAAGCTGTAAATCATTGTCGTAAATACTACAATGGTGCTAGCCAGCTAACCTGTAACTTTCTTCACTCTCGATAGACTACTGCATGAGTGTGTTCGTGTTTTGGCCCGATCAAATGATAATCTCACAAGAATTGTATTGCCGATCATGGCTAAATCGTTTCTTTTTGGTGTTTGGTTTAGTTGTTCGATCTAAACAAGGCCCATTGTCTCTTTATAGATTACGTTTACGATTATACGGAAGTAAGGACTTCAATTAATGAATGCTGATGCAAAGTTGTTTAATTAGTGAATATGGAAAAACAATGACGGTTAAGAAGAAGCGTCTAAGATTAATCACAAATATCTTATGATTTCCTCAAAACATGGTGCCAGTCATCTAGTAATTGTCAAATCTATATATCTTAGTTTGACTGGTTAGAAAAATGCGCAAAAAGCAATCTTGTTGCTCTTTTATAACTATGAAAATTTCAGACTTGATGACCAACAAATACCATCGAATTTTTCCAGCTTTGTATCCTTAAACACAATAAAAATTAAGGAAACATTCTAATTGTAGTTAAGAAAATGAAATATGATACATTGTCAGCTATTCGGTGCAAGTATGGACTATTTCCTGAGAATAATTTCCATAATTCTCGTACTCAAATGAGTTTTTGGCTCTATAATTTTAATTAGTTTAAGAGTAAATGAGTTTCCAGGTTTGTCACATTGGCGTATGGAGTGACTGGTTCTATTAAAGCATCATATGCGTCTTAAATCACCTCTGACAATCAAAGTTTAGATGATGGTCAGCAAAAAGACACGATGGCCTTGGGATAACCACCAAGCCAGGCGTTTCACACAGATAGTATTCGTCGGCATTTAGTCACAGACCATCAAACTTCAAGACTAAAACGAAATCCTTTACTGCCTGGTGCGCGTATCAAATGACGAAACCGACGATGATTACGTTAAACAATAAACTTTCAGCTGGCATACTGTGAAAAGGCTAGAGGTGCAGTCTCGAACTTAAAGCCGGTTAAAATTTGAAAAACACTCAAACAATATTCCATGGAATCTACAGTTTTATGCTTATGAAGCCCATTTATTACTCTGCAGGAATCATCAAAGTAAAGTCAAAATTCATCATAATTAGCACATATAGCAATATATTTTTTGGAAAAAGATGCTTCAGAACCACATAATAGTGACAAAAGAAAAATGATATACAACTAGTAATAGGTATAATTAAAAAAAGTAAAAATGATTAAAGGAGAGTGATTTATGTAGGGGAGGATCTAATGTATATGGAGATAACTACCAAGATATCAAAAAGTAATGGAGCGAAACCAGACCTCTAATGACCATCAATATGACAAAGCCAGATTTAAGGTGAGGCGACATCGGTAACACAGCTTCCTTGTTGCTTTAACGGTATCGGTTCACAAGCGTAACCAAACCTCTCAGTTAATTCTGCTAAACTAAAAAACGAGTTATTTAAATGATTCTACTAGAAACCTTCAATAGAATTGCCATTGAGCTCGATCCGATTCCATACAGCGCAGGGAACATGGTGCTCTAACCACTGAGCCACCCTGCCAAATACTACACACTTGAGTAATATACTCACTAATGTTTCTTGGTCAGTCTTCCCTTAAGGTGGAACCTATATAGCACTAACTAATGTAACTCGGTTAGTTTTTTCCTTCTAGATGGAATTCACATGGCATCCATCTAAACCCAAAATTCCAACTAACCATTTGCGATCTGTTATTATAGAAGACACCACGCGTCATGGGGAAATGGTATTGAAATAAACATTTTTAAAATTAAACGAACAATGATTTTGCGGACTGTGATAAAAATTACTAAAATCAAGTTGCGATCTAGAAATAAACACCTGACCCTTTATGCGCATTCAGTTTTCAGTATAAACTAAGCATTGTATTGTGTAGAAGAGGCAATTCATCCAGTAGATTTGTTTCGTCTCTAATGAGAATTAATAAAGTACTGTTCAGAATTTGTCACGGACAGGCTCAGTGGTTAGAGCAACAAATTCCGAAGCAGACGTTCCCAGGTTCGAGCCCTGTCCTCGGAAAATCCTTGATAGTACCTGATCAGTTCTCAATACGGACGAAATCGGCGTACACTATGAATTACCCCTTCTACACTACACAATGATAAGTTTATACAAACATATGTATGTAAAAGATGGGTCAGGTGTTTATATTAAGATCGCAACTTTGATTAGAAAGTAATTATTATCACTGCCCATGGAACCAATGTTCGTTTAATTATATAATTTAGAACATAGCAGTGTAGATACATAACTGACTTACTGCATTATTAATCATTACTATACATTTTTACGCGGCTTTATTTTAGACCAAAATTAGGCTTTCCCATGTAAACTTTGGGCTATATGTATATAGTCTGTGTATTTCTCATTTTGACCTTATCACATATATTGCACGAGTTATTGATAAAACAATCGAAATGTAAACCTGCCAACTACGTCGAGATATTCACATTGCAGTTTTTGATGATTGATCCTGTAGAAGTATCAAAAATTTGGCCTGGGAAGAATCTTGATTGTTGAATAATATAATATCTCCTTTAAATAGAGTAAAACAATTATCTACACTCATTCCATGAAACTGGCACTGCCTCCTCATTCCATATAGTACCACAAATGTTAGTCTACGCCACCATCCTTAAAAAAGGACGGAAAAAGATCATCGGGGCCTGCAGCTTTGACATGTTTAAGATTGTAGTCCGTATTTATAACTCTGATACAGGATAACATTCCGCGACTAGAACTGATACAGACGCTCAAGTGGTCATCCCATCTATCAAGAAGACACATTTTATCGGTCATTAGATTATGCTGCAATAATTTAAAAGTCTCGATCTGTTGCGTGAATAAGTTAGAACAAACATCGACTATTACCTGATGCGGACTCTTCTTCCAAAGGGATTAAATATGGACTTTTGGACTGCGCTTCAGTTGAAGCCTTACAACTCTACGAGTATTATTAGAAGTCGAGCTAGTAGGAATTTCGCGTCGAGTTTAAAGAACGTCCAGAGACGTTTTACAGACCAAATAATTAATTCTACGGCGTGTACGTCTCATCCTTTATTATCTGTATCGTGCAAAATAGATCTTAACTTCGTGCACAGTAAGTTAGAATTTTCACCGCCTTCTTCAGCTAATTTCCATTTAAGAATATGTACATATTTTGCTAAAAATGTGATTGTTTGAGTTAGCCTAAATATATTTAAGCTTATTTTTGTTAATCCTAACGGAAAGTGTGATTGCAAATTTACAACGGATATGAGCATAGTCCGAGTCGACAAACGTGTTCACAAACTAAGGACAGTCATGGATACAATCACAACGTCCAAAGTAAAAGTTTCAAACTGGTAATTAATTGCGTAAACCTTTTATTCGTCGTTCCTTTTACGAATTGCACTAGCCATAAGTCGAAGATATTTCCCGTCTAAAGCCCAGTGGATCCTAACTGGGCTTAAAAATCAGTAATTTCATCCGTTGGTGTTTCGTGAATTAGAAAAATTTCGCGCTAACATCTAAGAGCAATAATAAAAATTAAAATAATGATATGCACGGATGGAATGGATTCGTAAAATGAAGTGAAAATTATTTGGTAAACCATTTCAAATAAACTCGAGTTACCTGAGCGTAAGGCATAGATCCAGACTCAAACCAACAGTCGAACACTTCAGATATCCTGCGCAATTTACCACGTCCCGTTAAAGAGGGAATTGTGATCTCGTCCACACTGTGAGAGTTTAAGCACCAATAAATACACAAAAACATCCAACATATAGCAATTAAACTCATATATATAGAACTTGCAATCTAAGCAAAAGTTACAACAAAAGAAAACTTCGCACAAGATTGTTGGTTGATCACGCTAACGGAGGAAAAAATTTATCTTATGTACCAAGATTTCTTACTTACCGAGAAGGCAAACACTAATAGCCAATACTTCTGATGGGAATCAAATAAAAGTATTTTTAACTGACACTGTCTGAATACAACTATGTGATCTCATGTGAAGCCCCGAGGTTGGCTTCACAAAACAACTAGAGTTATGGAATGAGAGCAAACGTACTTCATGCAGAGGAACCATTTTTGCTGCTAATAAGCTTGCAATTATCGTTTCCGTCAGTCTAAGCCGGCGGAAAATATAATTTCAAAATGTAAATACCCCATCCTCACTGGAAGCACCGACAATTTTCTTCTACGGTCTAAGCATAAGTATGAGCATCACTATAAATACTGATTCCATATTGAATCGGCCGACGCGCAGTATACACTGCATTGTATTATTTTCTGAATCTCACAGGGCGGATAAGCAAATGGGAGTTAATGTAGCTTAGTCTACCAAGGACAAATAAAATAGTGGGAAGGTATTGACATGACACTTAGAAAGGCACAAAATCGTCAAATTTCAGAATATAAATTAAAACGGAAATAACTTAACCTTCAATCAGAGATTGGCTGGTGCCTGATGCACCTCTGTTCCACTGGAGGAAATCGTAAAGCACTGTAAACATTCAAATACTCCACGGTTTATTAGTCAAAATGGTACCGGCGAAGATTCCTCTTGGACGCTTAGCAGAACGCATAAAAACAAAAGGCATTTCTCTCCTACCTATTTATTACTCTGTTTATCACATAAATCAAGAATAAATTATGCATTGGTTCTTGACTCTTCTCCAATCAGAATACCAGTTTAATCACACTAAAAGTATGGTCCAATAGTTTCCTGTACAACAGGCAACAATAACGCTCTGGGTTCTTGGATAAGCAGATCTATTCATTTCGATTAGGTCACTCAAGAACTAGCAACAAAGTGCTGTTCTCTGATGTTAAGAGACTAACGTCACTAGTCGGAATTTTTCGTACTTATTTAGAGCTAATGCATTTTAACCTACTGAATGATTGCAGTCATTGGCAAAAGTGATTGAAGCATCTTAAATTGTTGGTAAAATTTATAATCGCGCAGCCCTGAAAAACTTCTAGGGCCCACTGGCTAATAGACCGTAAATAACACCTACGTGTCACTTTATCTAAAGTATAAGTCATACGAAAAATATTATGATTATTATCAAATATACGATTTCGAAAATATGATAACCTCCAAAATGTAATTCAAATAGACATTTTGATAAATAATCACCTAATTTGTCATTCCTCAAGCTGATTAAGCTGTCTATCCTCCTCAGTAAAAACCAATGTGATAAAATAATTTCAAACACAAGTAATCACTTACACATCCTTGTGCAGGTCGGTAACACGAACTCCACTCAACTCGGCAAGTTCAGAAATACTGCCGACGCAAACAATTTCAGCAAAGTCATCACTCACCCACAGGGGAATCGGTGTGCCCCAGTAACGATTGCGAGATACTGCCCAATCTCTAGCATCACGAAGCCAATTCGCAAAGCGACCTTCACGCACGAATTCAGGCACCCTTAGTGTTAAATCCGGCATTAAATAAAAAAGGTAAACGTACAAAAAAGAATAAGCAAAGACAATTGTAAAACAGTGAGACTGTTGCAAAAATAAGAACTAATCTCCTGTACATGTATCGTACTAATGTTAATTGTTTAATTTATTATATATATATATATATATATATATATATATATATATATATATATATATATATATATATATATATATACAGCGTCGTCAGTCAAACACAGCGTTTATTTAATTGTCGGAACAAATTGGCGCATCATCAACTAAGCCATCTCTGATTGATAGTTGTAAATTAGCACGATTTTTTTAACTTATCGACGAGTATGCGATGATATTGGCCAGTCCCCAGAATCGCATTTTAGGCCTCAATTTCAGACTCAACGACATTAACTTGCATCGGCTTATTCGCCTAGCTAAACTCAGCACATAAAGCGGTTCATTTGCACTGCACGCTGTCCAATGCAGTATAGAATCATTTTAGATTTTGTTGGTCTTGCTTATCTGTGGGTTACAATGGAATATCAATCAAAACATCAAAGAGTAAAACGATGATTTGTATTCAAAATTTCTGAACTTAGATAGCCTGCTTTCCAGTACTGACGAGCACCATCTGCCCATTGGTTTATGTTTATATAATGCCTTCGTTTAGATGATTTTCCGCCGAAACTAATGTCGACTATCTGTTAAGTAAACGGGTTCCAAAAGCGCAAGAAATCATATTCGTCTTTTCCCACAGAAAAGCAAACACAGGCAACATGTAGTCCACAAGCTGGATTTTAGTCATGAAAGGCTAACGGAGTCGCTTGCCATAAGAATATTGACAACGACAGGTAAGCGACTTAAACAAAGCCTTACGGCGGTAACAACCTTGGCTTTTATAACGATAATATCACTGCGGTAGTGAGTTAGTGGTGTCAATTGAATATCCACTGATTTATGAGACCCACAGATAAACTTAAAGGCAATAATAATGTGTCGAACGACAGCTACAGATCTACATTCGTTTTGATCCCGCTTTATTCAAAACTCGCAGCAGAATCAGTTTAAATAAATTACTTAGCCATTGCAGTTTAAGATAGCAAAGAGGATTCGCACTTAGATGGAAGATCCACAAAGACAAACGATATAAATGGAGTAAGTGTAGATCAAGATGACTGTTATTATCTGTAAATAACGGATTTTGTGTTGCACGTACAGACTAAAAATCGAATTCATTTTCATATATTTACTGAGACATAATTTAATCATATTAATCTGATCCATCCGGGAAAATCTCTACACACATTGGAATCGGCGAACAATTCTTGCAAATATACAAAATAGACTGCAGTCTGATGTTGCTTATTCAAAATCTATTCAGATGACACATAAAACTAACTCAGTATTATTTACCTACGCAATTATACCTTCTCTCGCCCTCTCTCTCTCTCAAACACACACATATTTTCATTGCATCAGAAACGATGAAAAAAATCATCAATAAAGCACCGCAAACACACCAATAGCATTTGTCGTTGTTCGCCAAGAGGCGATCAGTCAAATCGGTCACACGAATGAACCAGGTTGGGACGGCTTTGTAGATCAACGGTGTATCTGACCGCCAACAAAACGGGTAGTTGTGATTAATAGTAGATTGCTGTACCAGGCGGCGATCGCGTTTTAAACGATGACAGATCAACTTGTCCGCTTCTTTCACGTATACACCTGAAAAGTCAACCACCTCGTCGGTAAATCGTCCGCTGGAGTCCACGGGACACACCGGTGCAGTATCTTTAGAAATGATTCCATTCGCTAGGCAAACACGATAATCGTCCTGAATTTACAAAAAATGCAAGGCTACACTGGCTAGCTGAGCAATAAAAATTCACAGTTAAACGAACATTGGTTGTCCGACACCGGCAAATCAAATAATTTTGTCAATATATTTTTATTTATTGTCTGACATATTATTATTATCTAGACAGTCATTTAGAGCCTGGATGAAGCAACAACTAATCAAAGCGCTGGAGCAAAACGAACAATGCTTAAAATAGTTTAACTTTATTACACGGAGAACAGAAATTCCACACAGCTGATCAGATACAGGTTACCTCGCCATCTGGCGCTTTACTGTTTAATATTCTATAGATAATTTCTTGGATGGAAACCACTACTACTGAAAAAGCTAATAAGACCATAGCTGTTATATAACAAAAATACCACAGCCTAACATACTGATCTTTCCATGCCAAGAAACTAGTAAACTCATATACGTGTGTGGGTTAAAATTAAGCACCATGTAACCAGTTTCTTTTACAAGGATAACTGGTATTAGAAACAGGTGTTTAGCGCCACCAATACAGTGTAACGAGGCATATAGGCCCAGTGTCGATAGTACTGGAGTAGATTGGTAGTTCAAATTGTGCAGCGCGATAATCTATGTTCGTTTGAGATTGGTTGATTAGCACTCTCAGTTCCGCAGTGATCCTATTCGTCCTTATTTCCTGATTTTGGCTTTGTATTGGATGAGTGCTGAATCGTCACATCATTTCGAAGACTTGTTAAAGAATACTATATAAGTTAATAGCAAGTTGTATTAATGCAATATATGGCGAAATCATTATGACAATGTATTCAAACAATTCGGTACACAATCCGAAAATCAGGTAAATAATCAGCGAGAGATCGTCTGGTTTGCATAATACTCTCATGAGTATTGAAATAGAATAAATTTTTTTCACATCTTAGAAAAGTCCACGCATGTAACCTACATAAATCAGGACATAAAAAATTATCACGTGTCCATGAAGATCAATTACATTTAAAAGGATAGACTAACTAATTTACAGGTCACATGCTCTAAAATATCTTAATCTTGGTATGAGTAGGCTAAAAAAACACAGACATTCGAGAAAAACACAAGCACAATTAGATAAATAACACGTCTGTCAAGCTGATGAATTTAAGTATTCCCATTTTGCCCTCCTATACCATTGCGAAACGGTTTAGTTATGGTTTTACTATTTGAAAAATATAACTGCACATTGTGCAGCAATACTAACACAATCTTTTACATCGATAGATTTTCATTAACTCCAAAATATCAAAAATAAAAAGTGAAATGAATTGAAGTTACCTCACCAAAATAAGGTGCTTGATGTACCACACCTGTACCGGCATCTTCTGTCACATATTCGTCGCAGAGCACACGGAAGGCTCCACCCTCTGATTTTAGCTTTGTTACAGACACGAGAAAAATATCGACAGAATTATAAAATAACTTGAATATGCAATAACGAGATCCGCATAGAAGTGTTAGTTTGAAATCATTCTGGTGACGAAGATTTGCATAAATACAACTACGAACAACTTCTAACGTTAAAAATTATTTTAGGCTTGTGGATAGCGAAAGAAGAGAGCTTGAATTCTATCAAATGCTCCTTGATAAACAACACCAATCATTTAGCAAATATTCTTGGTAACCACTAATACATATGCACATGATAGCAACGATTTGGTACTGGTATTGAAGCGGTTGCATGACCAATAAGCTTCATCACAGCTTTACCTGGAACTCATATAAGACAGCGAGGCTCATGTTGACAGGGATTAAAAGAATTTTATGTGGGAATTATAAGATCGTTAAATACGTTTAAACTAAAAGATAGCATAACAAAGTTTTTAGTTTCCAGCACAACATACTATATTCAGGCCAGTTGCCATACCACTGAACCAATGTAGATATGCGAAATTAAAAATTCAAGTATACTGTCGATCCTCATCTGTGATACTGAGGCATGGAAGAAGATCGATAGTAGCTGCTACTGTCTGTACAGGCATTATCCCTGTTTAATTTAGACCATTGCCAGCCGAACATTACTTGGTCTTCTCGGCATATGCCACCAGCCTACTACCCAGTTATTGAGTGCCGTTGCCGCTAACTGCGTCATTGTCTACGAAGATCGCGAAGCAACTTCGGTGGATGCTTTATCATAATCATAGATAATATGGAACCGATTTTAACAAACTAACACATCACTATCTAATAACTCTGAGAAATATCTGTAGTTGCGTGGGCTGTACAATCACTGGGCCACACATTGACGATAAATTGCAAACTACGCCACAGCCTGACACTTATTCGAGATATCGGCTACTTAACTGCACCACTGGGTAAATTTATTAAATATTGAGAAATTTAATGGGATAAATGTGCGGGATCCTAGTGGCAGGCAGGATCCAGTGGTGAGGCTTTGTTAACTTTATCATCGGCATAGACTATTTTGAAACTCACAAAGCAGGGGGCGTAGTTTTTAATTTATGAAGGTTAATATTGAGTAAAAATAAAAAATAAGGCTTAATTATCATTTAAAAAATTTAAAACTCAACTCACTTTTATAAAGTACGGAAACAAAGGCGAATAGCTTTTTCCTACCAGCTCCTTGCCCATCATTCTAAATATTTAAAAAATTCATACAAAATTTAGTAATAGAGTTAAATTTAAAAGAGAAGTACTACAAAGGCAACTTAATTTCTTAAACAGAGAAATTTTCTGCGTTTCATGAGACAATGTGTGTGATAAGTAAGATATTCATTAAATCACTCTAGAACCAGCAAGTAAAGCTGAGTGTCTAGTGCGTAATTTATGAAAATTTCTGCCACCAGCGTAGGTCAGGGTAGCGAAAAGTGCAAAAAGTGACTGCATAAAAACTGCGCAACCAACATTTTAAATCCAGTACAATGAATGCGCGACCACATAACAAACATCGTTTTTCCTATATTTGCATTTTGGTTTGATCCTACTTAATCAATTTGCCATGTTCTTATGACAACGATAATTCTAAAAGCGTCAGTACGACTGGTTAGATATAATAGGATTGACCTCATGCACGCAAACCTCATATGGAGAATGGAAAATAGTCGGATAGGGCTAGTTTCGCGTTTCCGCTACTTGAAAGGCATCGTCAACTTGTTCAACGTATGCAAGTCCACTAACGCGACGTAGGGAAAATTTCTTATCCGCAATAAATGCTGGAGCTAATTTCAAGCATCTAAAAAGGAGAGGTACTGCTGTAAACACACCGTAAAGTTAAGGCAGCAGGCCTCAAGTAATCGAGCAATTTCGGCTTTGATGTAATATTAAATAAACGTTCACTATAGAATACGTCGTTAATGAATTGTAAGCGGTTATAGACCCAAGAACTGAAACGAATGTAGTTCGCTTATATCAGTTGTTTTAACATACAATTAAAACTAGCTTTTGTGGAATTAATTTGCTTAATACGCTCTTTAAGAATTTATCGGAAGACGAAAGGTGTAACATATTTTCTAGGCAGCACAAAATAGACATTTTTTTCTGGATGGCTGAAGTGACAATAACCGTACTTTTGAAAGGGAACCAGGGATATTCCCCTCAGTTACGACTGATTCCGCGTTACAAATCGCATCTATACAATCGTGTAGGTTATTTTTCAATGACAAGCCGTCTATTACAGAGTTCTTGAGGTTACAAACACCACCGAAATTATGTTTTGCCTCATCAAGAGAAGATGATTTAATATCAGTCCCAACACAAAAAGGAGTCACTTTGTGTACACCCACAGATTTCGATGTTCCGAGAATTTAGAATTTGGAAGTAATTTAATTGCTTTTAGATTTAATGTACATGTCGTTAAATAACCACAACAATTAGTGAATGTATTATGGCATCAGAAAGTGGTACCAATTCAGCAGTGCAAAGCCAAGACAAGCAGCTACTTTCAGCAAAAATAGGACCGTACCTTTTAACAATTGTGTAATCTGTCGCCTTAGTAAACAGCTCGCAGATACGCGCCTCCATCATGATGAACGTTTTTTCTCGTGTCAAATCTACAACCGGAAATAAAGATATTAAAATGTCAAAATCAAGTAGTGAAGTGCCGTCAAATATTCCGCTGAAGCCAATCAAAAACATAGCAGTGGAACAGAATACGTTTCGCATACCTCATCCTATAAAAGCATGAATATACATATGCAAACGCACATAAGGAGCAAATTTGAATCATCATCACCATGCACAGCCAAACAAAAGCCAAAATTGACTAACGTTTCACTGTCATATAATCGTAAATAGCAAAAAGTATAAATAGCGACAAAAATAATAACTTAGGCACATAAATTATTAGTGAGATTTACAAAAGAGAGAACGAGAGTATCTATTTCACTAGCGTATAGTAAAACTACGCATACAGATGCATTGTAAACACGATCTTTAAGGTAGGGTGAAATACTCGCGCTTCTCCATAAATGGCGAAGGTTACTCTAGCTTTCGTGGTTCTCATTCTCACCTCTCCAGGCATATTGCATAAGTTATTGAGAGCTCCCAAGATATATAAACCTGTCAACTGTATCCAAATCTTCACTCTGAGAACGCTTATAATAGTTACAAAATTTGTGAGCACACCACTTTTCGACAGAATATGGAATAAAACATTGCGACCAACTGAGTCAAATGCACCCTTGAAGTCTAGAAAGACGGCTATTGTGGGAATAGACGAATGCATAAATACATATATGCATAAATACACATATATAGAAAAAGAAATTAATGAATTCCACACAGAGGTTTAAGAGAACCTAATCCTAAAACGCAGGACTGATAACATCTCTAACACGGATCTTTTTACCGCATACTAAACCAAGGGCCTCGCGGTCAACGACGAACAACATCATCTGCAAATTCTATACAATTCAACCAAAATTAGATACATAGACCGGTTCATAGTGCAACACCGAATTTTAACTCATCAAGAGGAGGTAGGTTTAACTAGTATTCACTAGTTCATCATGATTTCACTCAGCAAAATACCAAGTTTGTGTTGGCAACATGCACCGACACGGCATTCATAATATTGACCCTATGTAAATTTTCCGTATCTATAGCGTT